>CAUYRH010057708.1:0-57935 GCA_963574655.1 Perodicticus potto
GCTATTTGTTGTTGTTGTAGTTATCATTGTTGTTGAGCGGGCCCGAGCTGGGTTCGAACTGGGTGCATGTGGCTGGCGCACTAGCTATTGAGCTAAGGATGCTGAGCTTCTAGAAACATTTTTAAGGAAAAGGGAATCCCACGTCATCCCATTTTTTAAGTGTAAATGCTTTTTTTAAGAAGGGAAATCATTCACTGGTTGTTTATTTTTTGTTACAACTAGAAAAAGTGTGGGATGTTGAATTATGGGAGGCTTTGACTGTCTTCGGTGTCAGCGTACCATTCCATAGATGGGGGGGCTAGTTTTTAGATTCCACAATGCAAAGCATGCTTAATGGCAATATGGAGTCCCAGGTCTGCATTTAATGTCTTGAACATTTAAAATTACTTCTATTCACTCTACTTGTTTCCTAAAGAAAAGAAAAAAATTACTTCTATTCCCATGTTGTTTTTTAGAATTGTTTCCTTAAAGACAACCATTCCTGTGATTGTGGCCCTCCCTGTCAGAATTGCATAAGCTCTGTAACATCTTTGGCAGTGATAGTCCTGTTTATCTGATAACTTTGTTAAGGTGCTGTGAAGGACTGAACATTTGAGTATGTAGTATATATGGTAATAAATTGTGAATTGGTAAAAAAAAAAAAAAAAGAGCATATTTAAACCCAGTTAAAGATAAATTACCACAAAGTATGTGTTAGAGAACTCTTTTTTTTTTTTTTTTGAGGCAGCGCCTCAAGCTGTCGCCCTGGGTAGAGTGCTGTAGCTTCACAGCGCACAGCAACCTCCAACTCCGAGGCTCAAACGATTCTCTTGCCTCAGCCTCCCAAGTAGCTGGCACCACAGGCGCCCACCACAAGGCGGGACTATTTTTTGGTTGTAGTTTTCATTGTTGTTTGGCAGGCCAGCTCTGGTGTATGTGGGTGGCGCCTTAGCCACCTGAGCTACAGGGGCCGAGCCGGAGAACTCTTAATTAATGAGTTTTTATTTTATCTGGAAAACTCTACCCACACTGTTTCATCAGAAACTCTTCTACCTATTGTTGGTAAAAATCATACCTGATTTGAACCCAATGTTAAGAGGCACATTTTATCAAGTTATGTAACATCACTGTGATAAGATTCAAAGAACAGATATTTACATAGCTTGACTTGAATCCGCAAGAAAATTTTTCAAAAAAATAAACTCAGGAGGGGAGGAAATTTTTTTGACATGCTACAACAGAACAGAATTGACAGTAATTAGTAAAAGAGGAAAGATTAGGCTAAATCTGGAAAATCTCAGGACAAAAGTGTTTGAGATTAGGAGTGGAAGCAACTTTGCCATTTGAAACAAGAAATAAAACAAGGGACTGTGTATTATAGATAAAACTTGGTAACCCAAATGTGTAAACTTTTTTACATTCGCTAACATCTGCGGCCTAATTTTCGGATAAAAAGACAAAATGTGAACTAATTAAGCAGTTATAAAAAATATATACCAAGTAGCCATTGAAATAACATTATTTGAATGGGTTGCAATCTACAGGTTTGGGGGGTGTTTTTAGTTATACAAATGAAAATATAAGTACTAGTGCGTAAGACAGTAATATCCTTCGGAGGTCTGGGTGTGCCCCCGCATGCACACCAGCAACTGGCAACTACTCTACAGATAAATGCTAAAAGTAGGAAATGTGAAGGTGGAAAAGTGATAAAGTCCTTATGACTCTCTTAAATCGAGTTAAGACCTATTAGGTCAAACACTGCTGGGTAAATAAACTGCTCCCTGGTGTAAATTAGAAACTTTTGGAGGTGCATTAACTTTTTCAGGCCCCTAAGGTATTGTTTAGTAAATTACTATTCCAGTGAACTAAACGATACCCTAGGGGCCTGAAAGAGTTAATGCACCTTCCAAAATCAGCAATTTACTCTCTTCTCACCAGTAGGATATCACACACCTGCACGGCCTTGCCTTCCCAGCTGAGTCCTTCTGATAAAATATGTTCATTCATTCCGTCATTTAACATTGAGCTCCTTTGAGCTCCACTTCTGGGATAGAGTGTTCTAGACTCGGGGATACAGCAGTGAACAGGACAGAAAAGGCCAGACGAGCCCACGCAGCTGATACGCTGATGAGAGATGCAAACACTATGAAAGTAAAGAAAGAAGTGGATGATATTAGCAATGAAGAAACTAAAACGAGGTGCTGTACTGGGTTGTGGGGGTCGGAAGTCCCCGAACCCAGTTGACCTGGTTGGGCTCAGCTAGAAAGCTTAACTGAGGCCCAGGCCCGGCAGTAATTGAAAGCGAAAGACAGGAAGTGAGTGCTGAGGCAGCATGAGTAGAGAGCAAAGTGCCTTGCACAAGTTTCTGGTTAACAAAGAGATTTTACTTAAGAAGTAAGAAAGTTTAAAGTACTTCCAAAGAGAGTTGGAAACCACGCTCTTTAGCAAGAGGAAAGGGGAGAGAGGCAGACAGGCACAGGCCTGCAGAAGTATAAATACCCTCCTCCCCAGGAACTGGCTGCAAGTCTTTCATTGGCCTCTCTGAGCCTCCAGGCAGTATTGCCCTTTCCTATTGGTCATTGATTGTCTCTTTCTATTGGCCATTGGTTACCTAGGTTACTTCAAATCCACATTCTTATAGGCCTTCCAGACTTCTTCGGTCAGTGGGCTAGGTTTTCCTCCAACCCTCCCCTTGAAGGCCCTTTCTTAGTGTCCCTTCTCAAGGTCAAGACTGGAAAGTTGCTCTGTAACCACTGTTGGAAGTCTACAAGAGGTAGACGTGTAAGCCAAGGCCTGAATGTGGAGAAGAAAACAGAAGGAAATACTTTGGGGGATATTGTTATAAGCACTATGAGCCTCAAATGCCAAGTCCAGAAGAAGCGTCCTCAGGGAAGAAGGTTGGAGCACCTGCAGTGAGGCAGCAGGGGGAGGTGAGGCAGAGAGGGAACCAGAGGCTCCCTGCCCCAGCAAGTTCACTCTTAGAAAACAACCTTGTGAGAAAAGAGGAGGTGGCGGGTAGGGGCAATCTTGAGAAATTATACACCTTTAGGCTGTTAAGTGGCACTTGTGAGGAACGACGCAGCAAGCTGGAGGGGATCCAAGAGGAAAACTGAGATGATCACTAACAGTTTGGAAGAGATTCCCTCCTAAGTGGGACAGGTTCTGTGGGAATCTGGTTCTGCATGAGTCTGGACCAACAGGATGTGGATATACAGAGAGAGAGAGAGCCAGGGAGCTTATGGGGTTGTGTAGGTTGTGTGGGTCCAATAGCCTGAGCAGGAGAGAGGCGGGAAGGAAGATCCACTGTTGCAGATGGAGTCTGAAGACCCTACAGGAGCAGGAATCCTTGCTGGATGACGGGTCTTCATTATACTAAGGCCTTCAACTGATGGGATGAGACCCACTTATTTTATGGAGGGCAATCTTTATTCAAAAACCAACAATTTACATGGGAACCTCATCAAAAAACACCCTCACTGCCAGGCTCGGTGGTTCACACCTGTGATCCTAGCACTCTGGGAGGCTGAGGCGGGTGGATTGCTTGAGCTCAGGAGTTTAATACCAGCCGGAGCAAGGGCTAGAATCGTCTCTACTAAAAATGGAAAAATCAGCCAGGCATAGTGGCACAGGCCTGCACTCCCAGCTACTGGGGAGGCTAAGGCAACAGGATTCCTTGAGCCCAAGAGTTTGAGGTTGCTGTAAGCTGTGGTGCCAGGGCACTCTACCCAGAGCCACAAAGTGAGACTGTCTAAAAAAAAAAAACAAAAAAAAAAACACACCCTCACAGAAACACAGAAACATCCAGCATAGTGTTTGACAAAAGAGCTGAGCCCTGTGGCCCAGCCAAGCAGACACATAACATTAACCATAACAGGATCACAAGAGAAAATGAGAGCAGGTGATCCGTGTCAGGTGTATGGGCCCACCTCAGTGCTTCCAGGGCCTAGAGCACCATTGTTCATCCTCACACAACCCACACTGGGTTAGAGACCCTGCAAAGTCAGATCTCTAAGGAACAGAGTCCACAGCCACTCTGTTCTGGTGTGCATCTGACTCAGGAGTCAGCCAAACCGAGGCTCTGTCTCAGCATACCTAAGTCAACTTGAAAAAGCAATGTAATCTCTTTAAGCCCTAATTTTCTCATCTGTAAAATGGGTTGATAACAGGAACCACCTCACACAGTTTTTTTCAGTGACTTTCACATCAGATAATACAAATGGAGTGTTTGCACTGTGCCCAGTTCATAGTAAACATCCAATAAGTGCCAGTTCTAATTGTTAGCTGAAGAGTCTTTCAAATTGTATCTGTTTTACTCCCAAACCCTTGAATCCTTGTATGTGTGGACACATGTGAATGAGTGATCATGCACACATGCAGTGGACAAAGGCAGAGATATATCCACAACAAAATTCCCCTGAGCAGGTAGGAAAAACACAATTCCCTTGTTGACCCAACATATTTCAACAACCAAGGAGAGAAAAATAATTTTTTTAAGGAAATATATCCCATGGCTCAGAGAGCAAAATAAGTGGTTTTTTATCTTTTCTTCCTCCCCTATCCTTCCCCCTTCTTATTGTACATGTCATCAAAGGCTCCTTTTCTCTAAAGGTTTCAGGAAATTCTCAAGACCCAAACATTTGCTTTTACATCCAGAAAAAAAAGTAAAACATGGTTAAATTGATTTTCTTAAGGGTACTGAGGGAATGGGCTAAAAAGAGTCTTTTTGACTCATCTGCAGAAAAATTGGTGAGATAATAAAATTTTCTAAATAATTTCAAAAAATATTACTCAATAGCAATTCAATCTTGCTGCCAAACATCCACATGAATAAAGTATTTTATAGGTAGTTTAATAATAAGCCCCAATAATAACATACCTGTAAAATCACCATCTTGCTGCTAAAAATCCACCAATAAACATGATGGTTAAACACCTACTGTTACCTGAGATATGTCTGAATAAGGATGAGGTCTTGGGTCTGTCCCCTCAGGTCACTCACATATTTTTCAGTGGCCAATGCCTCAACAGAGAAAATCTCTTTGACTGAGGAGAGTAAATGCACCATGCAAGTTGTGTCAGGTTGGATGAGACGGTACACATCGCGGGGTACAGCCTCACAGCTGAAAGCACCCACACACTGCAAGGCGAATCCTGGCCAGGTTTTGTCATAATTGCTTTGCTGACTGTAAGACAGCCTTGTCAAAAGCTGTTCCACTTAATAGGACAGCTTTTTAAATAGGCCACCCCCATATAAAAGTGAGAGGAAAAAAATTACTCCCAAGAACTGAGTTTTAGCAATTGCCTGTAGGTAGGGCCAATTGAAGAAAGCCATGGCCAGCCAACTTATCTCTAAGCAAAGATAACCTGATAAGATAAAAAAGTATTCTGGTCCAGTTTTTCAAAAAATAAATTGGTGTTTAGTGTCACTAAGAGGCCTACAACTCACAGGCCTACAACTCACAGGCACTAAGGAGCTCGGAGGTGCCAAACCAGAAATGCTGCTTTAGGCTCCAAGTATCAGGTAATTCACTGGGTTCTACGTGAACTAACAAAGAACATAATATGTGGACATTTTCCAACTTATTTCCTATTCACACTCACAAGAAACTTCTAAGATAAAGGTAAATTCATTTAGTTCACACAAAATCTCATGACTGCCAAACAATGGCATCACACTCAAGCCTTCTTTTTTCCCAACTTCAAAGTCAATGCTCTTTCCGCTAAACTACAAGAAGTCCTCGTTTACTGTTGTCAACAGGTTCTTGGAAAGTGCAACTTGAAGTGAAACATGGTACTGTATAATAAAACCAAATTCACCATAAGGCTACTTGATGTAAACACCAGTTAAGTTCCTGTGCCATATAGTGCATAGTTTCGATTAAGTGAGGACTTAATGCACACTATAAATAATCATGAATTTTAACCTAGAATCACATACTAACACCTATGTGAAATAGGTGTGCTTGCCTACATGCATCTTTATGGCACATTAGCAAATCCAGTCTAAGAGAAGCCAGGCAAGCAATTACAGTAGAACCTCCACAGCTGACCCCCTCCCTCCATTGACCACTTTCCTCAGTTGATGTAATTTTCGTAGAGCGGACATCTACTACATGGACCTATCAGTAGGCCTAGTTCTTTATATTGACCACCTCCACAACCTCACCTCTGAATTGACCAGTCTGTTACAGTCCCTTGGGTATTCAACTTCCAGAGGTTCTATTGTATTCTTAAAACACAGTGGTATCATATTTGATCTAAGTTTTTTGGACTAATACTTCAGCTCTCATTGTCACCTGGGAAATATGCTTGACTTTAGTCTGGTCTTGGTTAATATCCCCCCTTCCACCCCCAATATTTCTCTCTGCGCTCTCTATAATGATTGATTGATTTTCAATGAACACAAATCATTTTCTTTCCTGAAAACCTGCTAGTTTTAAACAAATCACTTTTATAGAAGAATAAAAGTATATAAATCACTACAGCAAAATAGATTGTTTAACTCAGCCAATTGAAAATCTACAAGGAGAAGAATGATGATGAAAGGGAAAGAAGGAAGGAAATGCCTAAAGTTAGCACTTAGGTACATCATAACCTAATCTAATGGTTTTTATTATTTTTCATATCAAGAATTTGTATTATTCTGTGCCAACCACAAAGCAAAGCAGTATTTTGAAACACTTTTTTTCCCACCAATCTATCATTTCAAATCACTAATCTGAGACTTCAATTGGCATAATAGAACAATGATGAAAAATTTCAAGCCAAAGTAAAAAAAAAAAAAAACCTGGGGATTTTATTAAGCTGCCTAGTTTTATTATTGTATATTTGTACAAACTTTTACCAAGTTTTTGAAACACTAAAGAAAGTTTACAAACGCCATTACTACTTTAAGAGACCTTCCCCAAGAGAATCTCAGAATGGGAGTGGCCAAATTAAAACAACTGGCCTTCAGATGTGTCTCAAAGACATCAACAAGTATTTATTCAATAGTACACAGAATTCTTGCTCACATTGTAATAGAATCCTCCTGAGGAAAAAGACGTTAAAAAGAATATTTTCAAATGGTAAGATACAATAATTAGTTTATATGGGGAATTAGTCAATTGCACTACTAAACCAAATTTTTTAAACCACAAGATTTTGGTTTTGCCAATGAAATGGCAGAGATGTTTAAATTTTATACAGTGCTTGCATAGATACAAGGAAATTGATATTCATATACATTCACTACTAATGAGAGTTGGAAGTAGTCAAAATTCCTAGAGGGAAATTGGGTAACATCTGAACAAGAAGCCTTAACACATGTATAATTTTTGACTCACCATCTTGACGTCTAACTATTTACCTCAAGAAAATGGTTGGAGATAGGTATGTGCACAAAGTACAGGAATGACCCTCATGGAGTTAGTATAATGGTGAAAAATAGGAATCATCATTAAATAAAAAGGAATGGAGCAAAGGGGTGAATCCACCAGAAATAAACATGCTAAAGGGTCAGGAATGGTTGTCGTTTCCACATAACGGTCTACTGGATGATTTTGCTTTCTCACTTCTTTCCTCTTCCGGGATTTTTTGAAAGACTGTAAAGAGGTACGATATGGAGCAACTTTAGGGAAATACAGAAGCAAAGAAAGGCATGTAAACTGTGGTGAAAAAATACCATTGGGAGGTTAGAGAAAACCTTCACAATACCAATTTTTAAAATAATTTTGAAGGTAGACTAGCTCAAGATAAAACATGCAGTGCATTAAGAATGCCATGGAAATGATAATGTAAAAAAACCTTGTATCTTAAAAAACACGATTTGCATCTTACATTACTTCATTTTACAGATAATACCTAGTTGCCACACACTGTTTATTCCTCCTGGTAAACTTTGATATTTTCCTCAATGCCTAGAGTGTTCAAAACACCTCTAGGCATTCTGATGGACTCTGGTCATTAAGAGTTTGAGAAAATCAAAAGTTTTTAATAGGGTTGACCAGAGAATGGCGATGAAAAAGTAGATTTGAAAGTTAAATTCATAACTGTGCTAGCATTGCTGGCTTATTAACTCAACCCCATGAAGTCACCACAATCCACAGCTAACTTTTCTTTCCCTTGGCTTGTCTTGCTGTATTGTCAGTTTCATAGAATTTGTAAAGTACCGTCTAATTACATGTGGTTTAGATGAGCTCAAAGAAATGGCTTTTCTACTTTACTGAAGATTTGATTTCCACCCTCATGAAAATTATGTATTTTGCTTCTGATTCCTGAATAGGCAAGCTCCTATGGGGAGTACCTGCTTTCAGTTTGCCATTGACTAGACATGTGACTCGAGAAAGTCACTTCTTCCTTCCAGGACTCAATTTTTTTCTTATCTTCAAAATGCAAGCCCTCATGATGCACTGTAGGCTGTAGAGCGTCTTGGTACTGCAGTCACTGTGGGCTCTGATTGGTAACTGCCACCTCTGTTTCTCAGTCTCCTCTTCCGGTTCCTCCTTTTCTTTGGATATGGTGCATTTGGGAGCTCTCTTTCCTCTATCTAGACTCACTTTGAAGGTGAACACCAGATCTATAGCTTTTAATCTGTACCCTTTATATATTAATAACTCCACAAGGGACTTCTCCAGTCGTATCCTCCTCACTGAATTCTGACCTATACCTAACCTCCTTGAATATACGGTTATCATTTCCTATTTAATATGTCAAAATCAAAAGTGAACTATACACTAAAACTGGTTAAGCTGGTGAATTTTATGAAACCCACTTTACCTACTTCTCTACCCTTTTTGGTTAACAGAATCTCTATTCTTCCAATTGCTGAGAACAAAAGTCTCAGGATCATTCCCAATATTTTTTTGTTTTTTTGTTTTTTTTCCTTTTTCACATGTCTCTCTCAATTCATCAGGAAATTTAATTGACTTTCTCTTCAAATTTTATCCAGAATCGAATCACTTCTCCATACTTCCACTGCTTCCACCTAGGTCCAGCTACCATAATTCTTTCATTTGGATTGATGCAATAGCCTGCATGGATCTCCGAGTGTCCCTTCTCAGCACAGCATGTGAAGTGATCCCACACAAACACCAGTTAGTTAAAACACTGCTCTTTTCTATTCAAAGTCCTCTGGTGGCTTTCCCCTCACTCTGGATAAAAGCCAGATACTCATTGGCTTCCAATGCCCAACACAACCTGCTACTTCTCTACCCCCGGCTCGCCTTGTGGATCCTTCCTGGCCGCCTTCTCCCCAAACATATCAGATCACCTTAGGGTCTTTGCGCTTAATGCTCTTTGTCCATATCCATATGTCCCGCCCCCTCACCAATTTCAAGTCTTCACCCCAGGGTCACTTTCTCCATGTGGCTTACCCTAAAGTCCTCATTCCAAGGTGCAACACCAAGTCCTTCCCTACACACCCACTCCTCATCACTCAGCTTCACTTTGTCACCAGGGCATTCATCACCTTCTAACCATTTTTATTTGCTTAGTGTTTTTACTTTTTTTTTTTTTTTTTTTTTTGCAGTTTTGGCCGGGGCTGGGTTTGAACCCGCCACCTCCAGCACAGGGAGCTGGCGCCCTACTCCACTGAGCCACAGGCGCTGCCCCATGTTTTTACATTTTTAATTGGAGTAAATTACATATAACATAAAATTTACATCTTAACCATTTTTAAGTGTACAGTTCACTAGTGTTAAGTACTTTCACATTGCTGTTTAACCCTTTTCATCTTGCAAAACTGAAACTGTACCCAATAAATATCAACTCTCTCCTTCTTCCCCCAGACCTTGGCAAGAACCACTTTACATTGTGTCTCTGTGAATTTAACTCGCCTATTCTACATATCTAATAAAAGTGGAATTATCTTTTTGTGATTGTCCTCCTTCACTTAGTTTAATGCCCTCTGGGTTTACCATGTTGTGGTAAGTGTCAGAACTCCCTTCCCTCTTAAGACTAAATAATATCCCATTGTATGCACATACCAAGTTTGTTTATCCATTCATCCGTCCATGGACACTTGGGTTGCTTTCCCTTTTGGCTGTTGTGAATAACACTGCCACGGGCATGCGTGTACAAATATATCTTTAAGACCCTACTTTCAATTATTTTAGATATATACCTAGATATGGAATTGCCACATCAAATGGCAGTTTTATTTTTACTTTGTTGAGAAACTGCCATATTGTTTTCTGCATCAGATACACCATTTTACATTCCCATCAACAATGCACAAGAGACTCGGTTTTGCCATACTCTGTCCAACACTCGTTATTTTGGGGGTTAGCGGGGGTTGGTTTTTTGTTTTTCTGTTTTTGGATCGCCATCTTAATGGGTATGAGGTGGTGTGTCATTATGATTTTTATTTGCTTTTCCTGATAATTAGTGCTATTGGACATCTTATTGGACATCTTTTGGCATCTCTCTTTGGAGATATGTCCTTTGCCCATTTTTTTCTTTTTTGTAGAGACAGAGTCTCATTTTATCGCCCTCGGTAGAGTAGGTGATTCTCTTGCCTCAGCCTCCCGAGTAGCTGGGACTACAGGTGCCTACCACAATGCCCGGCTATTTTTTGTTGCAGTGCGGCCAGGGCTAGGTTGGAACCCGCCACCCTTGGTGCCGCCCTTCCTTTGTGCATTTTTAAATTAGGTTTTTTGTTACTATTGAGTTGTACAAGTTTGTCTAGATTCTTGATATTAACTCTTTATCAGAGAGAGGATTTGTGACTATTTCCTCCCATCCCCTGCATTTCATGCCTTTTCATTCTGCCAATTGTGCCCTTTGATGCACAGAAGTCATTTCCTTATTTATTATGTCTACTGTTTTGTTGTCTGTCTCCCTCACTGGGATGCAATCTCCAAGCAGGCAGGGCTGCATTTATCTTAACCAAGGCGGTATTGCCAGTTCTGGGCAGTGCTTGGCACTTAGTGGGATGCCAACAAATATGTGCCAAATAACTGAATGGGTGAATGAACAGGTTAGAGATGTGGTCCAGGCTTTTCGCAGTTCCTGAAACCAATGGCCAAGGCAAAGGTGAATGAAATCTAATGCATAATTAACAGTTATTAAAAAGAATAATGCTCTAAAATGACATACAGATAGGTTTCCTACACGTAGTGCTTTCTAAATATTCTTCCCTGGTACGCAACTGGTTTCCCAGGCTAGTTGGAGAGCAGGTCTGCCTCTTTCTTTGGAATCCATTAAAGTGACAAGTGACAACTCTGCGTATGTATGAACACAAACCTTGAGTCCCCCTTGCTCCATTTCCCCTACCCTGGATTATTGGCTTTCTGTGCCCCAACCCGGCCCCTTAATGCCTGGCTGCTTGCCCGTTCTCTTCCCTTTTCTGAGCTGCTCCCCATGGCCCTCTCTCACCTTGCCCCTATATCTGCTTTATGTCTCAGGTCCCAGCCCGCTCTGTCAGGGATTACTTTGCTTCCATTGTTCCGCCTGGGACCACACACCAGGGCACAGCTCAGGTACCCTTCACTCTAAGGAGGCCTGTGGGAATCCTTGAGAAAGGAATGAAAAAGGGCAATGATTGAACAGTACTTAGGAGGGGGCAGTTAAATGTCAACCCCATTAATGATAATGGTAATTTAGAATCTGCTTATGGTTTCTATTGTTAGGCTTTGCCAAGAAGTTTCCAGCGTGGTATTTCAAAGGGCTGCCAGGTTGGCTGATGCTGCAGACTTAACTCTCCACTGCAGGGAGACCAGCAGCAGGATGTGTGGTGTAAGAGGCAGTGGCTTGCCTGACGCAGTGTGCCCTGACCTTAACGAGGGTCCTGTCTGGTCAGGTGTGTCTCTTCATTCACATTCGCCAGGATCCACCCATTCCAGGGCAGAGATTTGGAGAACAGATACTTTGACTATTCTCATTACAAAGACAAATTGTTGAGATTGTCCCTACTCCCTCTTCTAGGCTTCTAGGTACCCTCTAACCCAGTGATTTTCAACCGGTGTGCCACGGCACACTGGTGTGCTGTGAAAGGATCTTAGGCATGCCAAGAAAATTTTTAAAGATCATTAATTAAATTTTAAAGAAGTTCAAAACATAGAAAGTAAGTATATACTCTTTTTCACTCTTTTGTGCCATAGAAGTTTAACTATAGGTTCAAGTATGGTATGGAGGCATGAGATAAAAAAAAAGAAGAAAGAAAGAAAGAAAGAAAAGAAAAAAGGTTGAAAAACACTGCTGTAGGCTAAATAAATAAACAAGAACTATACTGCCCAAATAAGAGCAGTGGACTGCAGGGAGCTTTGTTGTCCATGGGAGGGGTATATATGCACTTGGCCTCAAGCTGCTGAGATCCATGTCCTGGCCCATCTGCTTTCTAATTTGGAGACCTCCAGCACACCACTTAATCTCTCCAGGACTCATTATCCTCATCTGAAAAATGGGGATGATTATAAGATGAACCCATAACCTGTTATGAGAAATCAATGAACTATTGCATGTAAAACCCTAAGAACAACATCTGACACAGAGATGCAAAACACAAATATTCATTATTATTATTGTTCCATTAGATTGCCATTTGGACCCTAATAGTTCCGGAGTGTGGGAGGCTCTTTGTACATTAAATGGTATTTAGCAGCCGCTGTGATCTCTACCCACTAGAGGCCAGTAACAATCAACCCTCCCCTCCCCCCACTACCACAAGTGAAGATAATCAAAACTGCTTCCCACCAAGAGTCCCTGAAAAGAGAGAAGGAAAGAGAAGGGAGTTCTCAAATGTCCTCTGACTGAGAACTACTGCTTTGAAATAAGTAGTAAATATATAAAAATGTGTTTTGTGGCTATATCCCACTGGGTGAAGGTAATTTTCCTTAAACTGGGAATTTCAATATTCCCAGAGGGGCTTTAAAGAGTCATGAGATCACTGAAAAGGATCCCAACATACGTTCTACCTTTGCTGTCCTGGTTGGCCACTTTGAGCCCCTCCGTGCATCCTTCCTCCCTGCCGTCCAAAGGGGCCAGCCATGCCTTCATGCCCACCTGGCTCAACTCCCGCCTAAAGAGGAAGCGAGATCAGCTGCTCAGGCAGTGCCCCACACCCGCAACGCTAAAAGCTTAATGACGGTTAATTGAATGAAAGCAAAAGAGTTGAGTCCAAGTGCTTTAGCTCAGTCTCTTCTTTTTCCATTTTCTGTTTGTTTTTGACTCATAGTACATCACCTTTTCAAAAAGCAGCCAATTTTATGTGAAATAGAATTTGAGTGGCAGAACAAGAAAACAGGAGGCAGAAAAAAAGATCCCAGCCTAGGAAAAAAAGAGAGAGAAGGAAACGGACAGAGGAGTAATGATAGGGTACCCTCTGATGCCCCTCCTAGCCAACCCCTACCCCAAAGAAAGTTTTATTCTCTTTTAGCTGACAATGCATTTCTTCCCATGTTTTAGGTGTGTAATGAGCAAGAGAAGGGGAGAAGGGAGGACCTCCGAGGCTCAGAGACTAAGGCTGCTCTCTTCCTTCACTCTTCCTAGATGTCCCAAGAAAGGAAGCAAAGTACAAGGGCCACCTCAGCAGAGTGGGACAGTCTCCCCAGAGATCCCCGAGAGCTTGAAAATGAAGGCTCAAAGCAGCACTTAGAGGAGACCTGAGCAATACTTCTCCCCTGGAGCTGAGGTGACAGAGAAAGGGAAGGTGTCATAGGAAAACCAGGGAGACACCATGGTCAATGAAGGAGAAAGTCAGGATTGACCAGTGGTTTCCACTTGCTAGGAGACAATCGTCCTGGTCCTCATTTTCTCTTGGCCATCATCTGGGCTCAGGTCAGGAGCCACCTGAGTTGCAAGGACTTGGTGGTAAACTTCTAGAAGGAAAAAGACCCAGAAATCCAGTTCCCAGGAGAAGAAAGAGACAAATCCCCCTTACTCTTCCCCAGAAAAACAAACAAAGATAGGGACCCAAAAAATGGTAATTCGAGCACAGAGGGGATGGAGTCATGTTGAAAGCTGGGTGAACTGAGAAGACTAAATAAAACACTGGGTCAGTGAGCCTCCCTCAGGCCTCCTTCTTGGCCTCTTTGCTGAAATTTCTCCTCATCTTTCTTAGGGCATCCAGTACTTTTGATCTTCCTATTGCGCTCATCCTCCAGGAACTGCATTTCATTGATTCCTTTCCCTGTGTTCTAGTGGAGGAGGTTTCAGATGGGAAGAAGTACTGAGCGGCCTGGACTAGGAGATTCCTGTAATAAGCTCTTGAATGGTGGATTTTGCTAACGTTCATCATGAGTGAGCTCATGGGCTGGAATGCTGTGAATACTTGTCTTGATGTTGGAATCCATTCCTCATAGTAGACACTGCTCTTGTTTCTTGTCAAGCACATATTTATCCATTTTCCTCATATACAATTGTCCTCAGAAAATGATCATGATAGTGACAACAGCATGACACAGGTCACATACTGGCTTTGGCATTGAGGGTTTGCTGGGTGAACTTGGGTGTAGCAAGTTCGCCTGGCATAAAGAATTCAGATAAAGAATGGAAACTGTGCAGACCATGAGTCTGTGAAAGCTAGTCTTGAACTGGCTACAGAAATGGAGACAGGCAGATCAAGATGAAGTGGCTCGATTCACTTTCTGTTACAGGGGTCAGCTTGAAGTCCCAGAAACAAATTAGAGCATCTCTTTATTAACAGTAGACAGAGAAGATGGTATTTGACCAAGGTGTCTAAACTTTGGGGGAGGGAACCATGCTAAAGGCTATCATGAGGTGATGAGGGGTACCCATGCCAGAGCCCATGCCCCCACACAGCCAGTGGGTCAACAGGAAGTTCTGAAGCCTATGGTGGCCCAGATGCCTTAGGTACCACATCCTGGTGGAGATTCAGCCCTGCTTCCTCCTTTCTGTGGCCCTAGGCCACTCCTACTCTAGACCGACTAAAATCAAAGTTGTCTGGCCTAAAGACCTGGCCAAAAGGCCCTGAGCAAATATTCTTCATAGTCCTTGGTTCATAGATGGCAGGAGAAGCAAGCAAGTCAACTGCCTGTAGCTTTATGGCAGATCTGGTCTGGTGACAGATCACTGTTCCATTGTCAATGCTGGGTGGGGCTGGGGTCTCCAGGTCGTGCTCCTCCTCGTGGAGCACCTGCCAGAATTTGGTACCCACTTGGTTCGCCACCATGAACAGTTTGAGTAGGCAAGATTTACCTCAGGAGCAGAATTTATTTTTATTTTCTACTCACCTCAAGGTGCAGAGGGGACAAGAGAATAGTACATAATTTTTGCTCCTCACAAACTTCAACAATGGCACATGGCCCAGGAAGCTGTGGTCACTGTAGTTGAGTCCAGAGATTCCAAAACTGCTGGAGTTCTGGTTCCTCAATTATTTCTCTTCTAATTCCTTTTGCCCATTTTAGTTTAGAAACGTTTGAAGGAAGAGAACATCTTCTCCATTCTATTAACTGTCACTGTCCCTAAAAAAGCCTTCAAGACTAGCCAAAACTTCAATAATCATTGGCTATTTAAAACAAAAAGAAACAAACAACTTTGCGGACTGTCAACAGATATTTTCTGTGCTCTTCATTTTTCATACATGATGCATGGGTGGATTTGGTCTGAAAGAAGAAAAAATTTCAATGGTATCAAGATAGCAATTTTTCAGGGGGCCATTATTTTCCGCTGCTCACTTTTCTTGTTGTCAGAACCAAAGAAGCACCAGCCACACATACATCAAGATAAGAACTGTGCTTCCATTAATGAAAGGGGAAGGTTCACTGAGAATTAAGTTGTTCACATTGCAAATGGGAAAAGAAAATTTGTTTCAGGGCCTTATCTGGCTTTTGATCTGCAGAGGCTTACAGAAGAGAAAAGTTGATGTTTATTTTAAAGACAAAAATTGCATTTTCATTGCATCAAATATGTTTTGCAGCTGCTTGGGAGTACTGCTCGGAGAGGCAAACAAGGTGGGCCTGTTCAGCTGAGGTATATAAGACAGCCAATATATTAATAAAGGAAACTGGATTCAATGCAACCAGTTTGCAAAAGGAAAGAGGACTTTCAAAATCCATGTCTGAATGCCTAAATGAACAGCATCCTACAATAACCAGAGGGTACCACAGTTAATAAGCAAGTGTCCATTTACATTAAGAGAAACAAAACAGAAAAACAGAGAGAGAGACATTCATCTGGTTCCTCTTTTCCAATGGGGGACCAAGACTCCAAGAGAGAACAGATCTCATCTAGCCTGCCAATGTCAAAACCATGGTTGTTTCAGGCATCCATTGGCTGCACAACTTTAATTAACCTATTCTGTTTTTGTAGTTACCTCCCTGTGGCTCCCTTTGAGCTCAAACTCATGGACTTACCTGCAGTCAGCGACCACCCAGCACAATAATTACATCTGACTGCTGCCCTGTCTCAATGCCTCTAAGGAGAAGATGGTGCCTTTTCTATCTTCTAATTCTTAACGAGTTATTTTGCAGATAATAAACTTTTCCTGAGCAAGTAAAGGAAACAATGAATGAATGAATGTGCATCTCTCATTATTCTAGGGTGTGATTATCATCACTACAAGTTGTTCTCTTTGTGTACACAAGAAAAAAAAATTGAACCCTTAGGATGGCTTTAATTCCTAGGCTAATTAATGTCCATCAGTGTAATGCATCCCAACGAGAGCACCCCTGTACAGATGCTAAGCATCTAGCTGGCCCTGGTCAAGTAATTGTTTCCTCTCAATTCCTATCAGCCTCATCTTTATGGGTCCAACAATGTCCTTGTTTCAGCCTCTCTGCTATTCCTGCACAAAAATACCTCATTTCTTCATTCATCTCTCTGTGCTTCCGTAACATTTCCACTACATCCTTTTAGCAGTTGCAACTCTTTCTATGAAAAATAAGGAAACCCAATCCAAATGGCTTAATCAAAAAATAATCAGTCTAGTGGTCATATATCTGAAAATCTTGGGGCTAGGACTGGCTTCTAAAATAGGGCTCAGACGGTATCCTGAAGATCCAATTTCTCCATTTACAGCTTGTACATTCCAGTGTGTTGTCTACATTTTCTGATAGACTCACCCCTTGAAGTTTAAAGTGTCTGCAGCAGCCCCAACTCACATTCTTCTAAATTCAAGTCCAGCATAAAAGGAAGAGGCTTGCCCCTTAATAGCTCAAGAAACAATTCTGGAATTGAGCCTCCCTAGCTCTGACTTGAGCTAGATGCACACTCAAGTACAAATCACTCTGCTAAACAGGGTGAAATAATGCTATTAGGATCGGACCAACTTACTCCCATGCTGGAGCTCAGTATAATGAGCTAGCCTCTAGGCACTTGGGCTAACCATTGAATAAACTTAGTTCTCCCAAAACAAAAGCAAGGTATTCTTGCCTTAATAAGTGTGCATGAAAATGTTGGGTGGCAAAACAAGAAATAAGGACTAAAGTTTACAGTCCTGAACTCTGCTTCTCTCATCTCCTCTTGTGTCATTTGGCACACATGTTAATCCAGACAGTCCCTTTCTTCTCTTTCATCCTCTACTGAGGTCTTTGTTGATAACTTGGTTCCTACCTCAAACACACATTAGTTCCATTTCGTCCCTGGCTGCTTTCTGCCTCTTCAGTGATTTCTTTCTTTCTGCCTTCCTACAATTTCTACCTGGATTTTAACTCCTCACCATTATCTTCACAAACTGGAATACCTGCTGGTAAGAAGCCTAGTACCAGAACCATTACATCTGCTGGAACTGTTTGCTTTCTCTAGTGACCACAGAATCTCTCTCATTTTTCATCAGCTTTTTCGTTCTGTTTCTATAACCCCATCAAAACCAAATATACCCAGGCTTCCCCATCCATCTTAGGAAACAAGACAAAACCACTTTCATTTAGCCTTGGCAGCATGCCCACCTCCACCTTCCTCCTTCCTGTTCCCTGTCCCCTCCCCACCAGCAAACTATCACTCCATCTCGGCCCTCCCCTCCAGGCTTACGCTCTCTGAACTTGTCTCTGCTTTCTTTCACCAAACTCATTTCTTACATCCCTGCAGTTCTGTTTCTGGGGCTGCCTCCTTTCACCGCCCTCCAGAAGATTTCCTCATAGTCAAAATATTTGAGTCCTCTCCCTCCCTCACCTTCCACATCCAAATTCCCCTCAAGACCTTCCAAAGGGACCCTGCAAGTGTCCCTTAACTCCCTCCCCTTCTCTTTATTTCTTCTCCTTTTGCCAGACCTGAAGTGCTCTCTGAGCTCCTCTGTGTTCCTGCCCCATCTCTATCCTTCCAGACAACACTGGGCGAGTTTGTGAAACACTCTCCTTCTTTAACATCTGTCTGCGCTCAGCCTCAGCCGTGGGATAGCATTCCTATCCTATGCAAGACTGGGCCTCTGTATCCTCACCTGCCCTCAAATCCTAGAGACACCCCTCTCTCCAGTTGCATCTTCCTGCTTGTGCTCATGCGATCTTTCCACTGGGAAGAATGTGCTTCTGCAACTGGGCAACCAATTCTGGTGTTTTCTTCAAGGCCCACCCCCCACCAGCCACCACTAACTCTCTGACTGGAGCTTTGGTCCCTACCCCGCAGGCTCCCTCTCCCCATCTTGGGGCAGAGTTAACTCCTTCCTGACTGTGCTCCTCTGACATGTGCCACTGATTCATAACTACTTCTCTGTTATTGTCTGAAAGTGCCGCACCACTAGCTCCCTGAGCTCTGTCCCAAAGCCGCATGCACAGAGCCTGGCATGCACTGTAGATGAGGTCTTCACCACTATTCCACTCCTGAAGCTCCATATGCTCCACAGTTCTCCCATTCTCAAAACCATTACCCTCCATTATCTCTCCATCCCTCTTATGGACCCACTGAGAGTCAAAATCCACAGATTTTCCATGTTTTCCCTGGAAAATCAAATCTGCTCCCAAGGTTTTGCTCTGCTTCCTCCACCTGCACAATTTCATTGATCTAACAAGTTCTGATTATTTATCCTTTCCCCTTGTTTGTGTAATAAATATCTATCATCCCTGGGGATCTTGCTATCACATGGTGGTCCCCCTCACAGACTGCCCACTGCCCTCAGGACAGGGCATAGCCAGTTAGATCACTTTGCACTATTCCCATCATCTTGCTTTTTTGGTTTAAAACCATCTCTACAAAACCTATCCTTCTGTCCCCACATGTATGGCTAAGTGTATGATTCATTCTTTGACCCAAAGCCTTCTGTAAACTAAGGCTTAGGGTGACTATGTAATTACTGGCCAAACCAGGACACCTGCACAGTGACCTAGAATGCTGTTAATAGGATCACCTGGGCAGCAGAAAGAAACTGGGACAGGACCAAGCAGGGCACCCACATGCTGCCTTGAATTTCACCCCATAAGGACTCCATGAGGAGCACACTCTTTAACTGTGCTCTACCCTGATGTGATGTTGCCCACATCATCTCCTTGCCCTTCATTCCAGCCTCAGTACTTTTCAGTACTTCTTCCACCGCTTTTGGCATTAAAGTCATACCCTTCCTCCTAGAGTTTGCCACAGTCTGTCTGATCCAAATTGTTTATCCCCATCTTCCCCCAGTCCTTACTTGTAGGAATCTACTCCTCTCCATAGTTCAAACTGACTTTCATCCTCCTCATTAAAACCTACCTCGAAGTTCACCTTCACCAAAAATCTTGCCATGATTGTGAAAACTCAGGAGAGAAACATTTCCTGTCCAAAGCCAAGCCTGAATCTCCCACTTTATTTGCATTCTGCCTTATCTATAAAAAAGAGAAACAGAGAACATGAAGAAGGGAGGAAATTACAGTGTTTATCCACACAAACTCTTTCACATTTTAACCTATAGGCCTCTTGCAGATAGAATCCATGCCTTCTACACGTTTCAGATACCAGCATCTGGATTAGCACGTACGTATCTCAACAATAACGATGTCGAGGGCTTTCTAGTAAGTAATGCACGTCTGGGGGTAGTTCTGCATGTTTTGAAATGAAGTTGCCCCAAATGGTACCTAAACCCAGAGCTGCCGGAAAACATTGGTATTTTCAGTTCTAGGAGGCATTTTTTAACCAGATGTTTTTGTTCCTAAGAGACTGAGCATTTTTGAAGACAGGTGCCCTTTCTAACATGTTGACTGTATTTTTTTTCACCTTCCAACACAAGCTGCTCCCTCTTCTGGTCAACATTTAGAGAAGTGCAGGGGAAAGAAAAACTTCCCCCTTTCCTGTGAGCCCACAGAGGTGGAGTGTGAGAAAGACAGTTCCCCTTACCCTGGAAGACAAACTCACAGATGAGAGATAGGCTCATCTTCAACTCAATTATCACTTTTGGTTTAATCGGCTATGTGAGACTTTCATTCTAATCAGAGAGCCAGAAAATGCCCATCGTCATTCTCAGTGACTGCAAAGAGTGAGAACAATCACTCCCTTTCTCCCAAAGTCTGCAGCCCTGCCAGCGAGCTGTGTCCTCCCGGGGAAGCGCTCCCACCGCCCGGCTCGCTGTCAGCTCCACACCGGGGAGTCTTGCCAAGCCGAAAAGGAAGGAGAGGCAGCTCGGGTCATTAGAAAGAGTTGCCAGAAAGTGCTCACAAAATGAACAATTAATTTCGGCTGTCAAAACAGATACTAGAGGAGCCCAGTTAGATTTCCAGCATTTTTTCTCTACCAGCAAATCCAAGGCTTTGTCCGCGATAAGAGATGGAGCAGATTCTGGGGATGTTTGTGAGACAATATTACACAGTGGTTAAGACTGCCCTAGGGTTAGGGATCAAATTGCCTGGTGTGGGTCCCGGCTGTGCCTTTTGCTGACTGTGTATCCACAGGCATTTTACTTAACCTCTCTGAGCCTCGGTTTTAACATCTGTAAATCAGGGATAGTACAAGTAGAGAGGAGAAAATGCAGGGGGGTGGTGCGTGGAATGCATAGAAAGCACTTAGTGTTGAAAGAAGTGAATGAATGGTTGCTGGTTTCTTTTATTATTATTGGTGGTGGTGATATAATGTTGCAAAACCTCCTGCTTCTCTTCCAAGTTGATAGGTTCAATTTGTTTGTTTGATTCCTCTTCCGGATGCCTAGTGCCTTACCCAAATGTCAGAAAATTTCCTTAAGATCAATTCCTTTGGGAGAACGTTCATTGGTAAGCAGCAATGTATTGACTCAGTAAAATTGTTTCACGTGAATGTAAAACCTCAAAGTAAAGAGAAATATTTTCTGTTGTTGTTCTCCCCCAGCGAGTCTGTAGTATAGATGACACATACATAAGTAAAATGGAATTTGTAAAGCAAGAAGCAGAGTATTTTGAAAAATTAAAAGTTTCTTATAAATCTTTAAGAAAATGCATCTGTGTCAACACAATAAAAATAATATCCCAGCCTACTGGTTTTCATCTTTTAGCCCTGGGTAAGCACTCATTCATTAACCCTTCCTCTGCCACTCCGTGGTAGGAAAACCTATGGCCCCTGCTCTTCAGGGGACATAAGTAAATGGTCTACTCTCACCTCCCATGATAGGAGCTTTTTCCCCTCATGGAGGTCAAAATTTTCTGGAAAATTTAAAAAAGCAGTATCTTAATAGCATATTGTACAATAACAGTTGATGATATTAAAGGTAAACTATCTTCATAACTGAAAATAGGAGGCATTTTTTTTCTGGTTTGTAAAAAAAAAAATTACTGACCTTTCATTCCTGGATCCTCTTGCTCTCTCTATTCCCATTGGCATGTTCCAAACTATCAGTAAGAATTTATGCCAATAACCTTCTTAAAAACTATGGAGTCTTAACAACATAGCTCACAGCAACCTCAAACTCTTGGGCACAAGTGATCTATATCCATGTCTGTTGTCTCACAGACTACTAGTATCTTCCCAATATCCAGTGTCTCCCTTCTTCCATGGGCACAGAACTTCAGTTTATTTGCAGCAATAATGTGTCCAGACAAAAGATTATCTTTCCCCTCCTCCTTTGTAGCCAAGTGGGGCCACATGACTTAAGTTCTAGCCATTGAGGCATAAGTGAAAGTGTTAGGTAAGATTTCCCAAAAGGCTCCTTAAAGGTGGCTGACCCTGTTGGAATTAGGGTGCACCATTTTTTCTGCCTTTCCCTCTTTCTTATTCTTGCTAACTGGAATGTAGATATGATGATTAGAGTTCCAGTTGCTATTTTGAACTATGTGACAAACTTGAGGATGAAAATTATGTATTTGAATGATGAAAAAATTCTCTAAACAGCAAACTCCAGACTTTGTTTTGGGTTAAGGTTTTTACAAAAGAGAAACTATAGATGGTCCCCAACTTATGATGGTGTTATGTCCCAATAATCACTTCCTAAATCCAAAATATCTTAAGTTGAAAATGGATTTAATACCTCAATAAACCCATCATAAAATTGAAAAATCTAAGTCAAAACCGTCATAAGCCAGGGACTGTCTGTGTCTGGTTTAAGCCACTGTGATTTGGGAGCTTTCTGTCTTGGGCTTATTAATCTAATCCTAACTGATACATCCACTTTTTTCTTTGGGGGAGGGATCCAAGATGAATTATCTGTATTGACTCATTTGAATATCTGTTCCTAGAGTTCATTCTACCAAGGGTAAAATAGCAAATACCCAATGCCCCCTCATAACCTTTAAGCTAGCTTCCTAAAAATGTACATACAGTCCAGGTGAGTCTGTTTGGCAGGGTTAGTAAGAGAAAATTTTGATTTTTTCCAAAGATATAGTTCATTTTAGGTAGAGGGAAAAATAATAATTTGGTAATCACGCACTGCAAATTAAAACTTGGCAAGCCATTTCACCAGTGAGAGAGATTAACATGAGAGAAAATGACTCACTAAAAATTCAGGGAAATGGAACTTTAGTGTAAAGGGGATCTGCTCCTTCAGGGTGCTGTTCAAATATCTGATACTGTTTACCACATTGTGCAATGATGCTAGCAAGTCTTCTCTTTTACAGAGATGTGCCCCTTTAAGGCCTCTTTAAGACTATATGCTTAGTGCTAAGCACAGTATCTGCAAATGATAGATGCACAAAAAGTATTCACAACTTTAATGAATTATGCCCCTTACTAGAGGCTCGTATGAGCTGCCATTTCTATCCCAGTCCAAAGTGAATGTCGCTTTTAAAAATATATCTAAAAATAATATAATGATGATGATAATAATTAATAATTACTGACTCACTGACTTTCTATGTACAATTGTCCCTCAGTGTCTGTGAGGGGGTTACCGGGCCTCCCTCAGATGTCAAAATCCTCAGATGCTCAAACAAGTCCCTGCTATAAATGACCTACATATGACCTACACACATTCTCCTGTATACTTTGAATTGTGTCTGATTGCTTATAATACCTAATACAAGATAAATGTTATGTAAGTGTAATAGTTGGTATGCTGTACTATTTAGGGAATAATGACAAGAAAAAACTACACATGTTCAGTACAGACTTTTTTTTCCTTGAATATTTTCTCTCAGGATTGGTTGAATCCACAGAGGCAGAAAACATGGATATGGAGGGCCACGGCAGATGTACTAGGTCATTTTTTAACCTTGAAAAGACGCTGAGGGAGAGATATATAGATGTGTGTGGGGAAGTGGGCATTTCTGTATTATATCTAAGCTATGCATGTTTTTTCTTTCTTTTTTTTTTTTGAGACAGAGTCGCACTATGTTGCCCTCAGTAGAGTGCTGTGGTGTCACAGCTCACAGCAACCTCAAACTCTTGGGCTTAAGTGATTCTCTTGCCTCCCGCCTCCCAAGTAGCTGGGACTACAGGTGCCCACCGTAATGCCTGGCTATTTTTTGGTTGCAGTTGTTTAGCTGGCCAGGACTGGGTTTGAACCCTCCACCCTCGGTGTATGTGGCTGGCACTGTACCACTGTGCTACGGACACCAAGCCTTTTTTTCTTTTTTTGAGACAGAGTTTTTTTTTATTTTGTTGCCCTCAGTAGAATGCCGTGGCATCATAGCTCACAGCAACCTCAAATTCTTGGGCTCAAAAGATTCTCTTGCCTCAGCCTCTCAAGTAGCTGGGACTATAGGCATCCATCACAACACCGGGCTATTTTTAGAGACAGGGTCTCACTTTTGCTCAGGCTGGTCTCCAACCCATGAGCTCAGGCAATCCACCTGACTCAGCCTCCCAGAGTGCTAGGATTACAGGCGTGAGCCACCAAACCCAGCCAGCTATGTATGTTTCATGCCTCAGGCTACACAGACTCAACAAAGAAGCTATTTAATTTCATGCCAGAATCACAAAAGTTACGTGTGTTTTTCAGAAAAAAATTATTTTGACCTGTAGTCTACCTTTGGGAAGCAAAAGAACATATGAGGTTACAGGGCACTCAAAGCTTGGTCCATGAAAGAATCTCAATTGTTAACATTCAAACAAGTTTACCATCTTCCCCATCAGTAGAATAAAGATCAATGTGTTAAATCATGAACGATGTAGAACATACTAGATGTGGGGCAAAAAATGTGTTGAAGCTAGATCTGTCTATAGCTACGCCCTCACTGCTAGACAAATAGCCCAAATTTGAACACTTAGGATAGTCTGCAGGAATTCCATGATAGAATGACTATTCAGAGCATTCCTCAAGGGGGTCTCCAACCACAACACTGGCCCACTATTCAATCTCAGGCACACTCACTGCCAACTAAGGAACAACAACTCACCAATATCCTGGCTAAGAAGTCACCTTCCAATTATTATATCTAAAGTTTTAGAAAACAAAAAATTGTTTTTTAACAAAACGATTATCTGTTTGTTTGGAAATATCATTTGTTCACCGGCAATTCATTTCCAGCAATCTTTAGTAATCGGGTTTTAGTAAAAGATAAAACCTAGAATGAATATTTACAGTTTTCTTGAAGCCCAAATCAAACACTATTATAAGAATACTGCTGTCACTTGATCTGGACAGCAATTTTAAAGTCAGCAAAATCAAAAGTTCTTTCTGATGTGAATAAAGCATGAAGTGAGTCCTCTAACCAAGGTCCTTGAATACCTCTAAATCTTCCTTCACAATTTGGACGCCATCAAGGTCCAGTAAACATTAACCACTGGGAGGGGTAAACATAATAAATAACTCAGAAGCTAATTCTCTCTGTAGTTTGCTCAGTTTATCAGATATTTTTTGGTATAAAACTGAAGATAAGGGAAGTTGCAAAATTGACACTGAACCTCTAACACTTTAAGACAATCTCAACAGAGATAGGAGAATATCCCCCAATATAGATAGCTAGATTGGTTTCAAAGGAAAGGAGTGAAGACTTTGGCAGTCCTAGTGCCCTTTTCTTCCCAACAAATAGGAACCCATTGTTTTCCTAGAACTTAGAAAGGAATTCTAGCAAAATAGGGATCAAATTAATAATTTTTCTTAAGCTTAGGGCATAGCTGACTGGTATAAGTCACTTGATGTTCTCAAGTAAGTCATCAGGTCTTCTGGATAAAGACACATGGTTTTTGTCCTGTTCCAAAGAGGAGTAACCAAACATGAAAGTATGGAAGGCTGAATCTTTGCAGTATGAGTATATTTCACTTGGTTGTTGCCCAGGGTTAAGAGTAAATAATCCTGTTATTTTTGTTTTAAAATTCCCTGGACACATATTGCTGGCTTCTTAGCTGTTTGAGGAAAAAATGTATGTGAACTATGTTCACTTTTTTTGGCTACTAAATATTAATCATGATTAAGATCTCCCTACAGAGGTCAAAGAATAATCACTTGGAAATAGGAAGTTTCAAAACTAAAGTTGAATCAAGGTTCTAATTTCCATTCATATGATGATTCTCAGAAATATGTGGTCAATTCTGCTTCTATTCACCTATGGCACTGATATAAATAAGTACTTATTCAATTATCTTTTATTTAAATCAAACATTTTCATTTGAACTTGTTAGAAGTGTTAGCATTACACCCGTTTGAACATCAGAATGGTATAAAGAACCTATGGCTATAAATGTTACCCTTTCTTCATCCCTTACCCCCTAGTCTTATTCTTTGCTTTCTCAACAGTTAAGTGGAGGGGCAGAGGATGGATTATGATTTGAAAGAATTTGTGAGTTGGAAAGGAAAGGAGTAAACTATGAAAAGCAGAACTTAGGTAGAGGGAACAGCCCACTTTTGAGGCATAGTCTTGGAAGTTCATCTTCAGTTTTGAACTTTCTTGATCTCTAGTTCTACATGTAAAGTTTCCCAGAGCCCCAAACAGTGCCTGAGACCATAGTAACTACTGAATGTAACTACTCACCAAATAAGTAAGTACTGAATGACCAAGCCGATGAGAATGTGCTGTGGGTCTACCAGATTGAATCCTAGCTCCTCCCAAGCACATTTGAGTCTCTCTAAACCTCAGTTTTCTCATCTGTAAAGAGTAGTAACAACTGGGGTTGTTGTAAAGATTACCTAATAGAATAATAGTAATAATGATACTCTTATGAACTCCTCAAGCAGAGGGACCATGCTTTCATTAACACAGCTTTAGTATTGTGACCATAAAACTGGACAAGAAAGGAGGAATATGCTGTCTCTATTAGTTGTCATTTTAATTTCTGTAAGACTTGTAGCTCTTCTAGACAGGAAGAATATAGAAAAAACATAGACAGAGTTCTCAGTTCCAAAGTTTAGTGATAAAGTCCAAAGAGATTATAAAAAAAATGGCAGGAAAATTTGATCCAATACAGTGGCATTAAAGTAATTTTAAAGCTAAAGGTGAAAGTAATGTCCTAACATAGTTAAATGTAAAATCCAATTAATCAGTGAAGAAAGTTAATTACATTCTTAATAGGGAGTGCAGAATTCAGTTTACTCAAATCAGGAGGAAATATTAATTAAATGGCCTACTTTGAACCCAGGAAAGGTCAACTCATGAAAGATATAAATTGGGGTTCCTTTTATTGCAGTGACTCTTAAAAGAACTTAGGGAGTTATCATGTTGGTCAGTATCCCAGGGAAAATCCCACCTACTTTCTTGACCAGTCTCTGGTAGACTTATTTACAGCCACAGTCGCTGAAATGGTCACTCACCTTGCTTGTGACACCACAGTTTTTGGTAGTAGGTTAGTGTTTTTAACCCAAAGAAATTTTATAATAGAGTGCAGAGATTAAGTAAATCAAATTTAAATTACTAACACATTTGTATTAAGTTCAAAAATAATTTTTGCAATCACTGGGACAATTTATCTATATTTTGTATTTAAAATGTTTGCAAGCTTAAAGAAAATGTAGGTTATTAAGGTATCTAAGAGATTAGCCTTTGAGATCAATTTCAAAAATTATTAAGTATTTATTTTAGGTTTCTAGTGTAAAGTCAAAAGGTACAAACAGTACTAGAATACTTAATAGAACTTAAGAATCACCATCTTTAGACGTTTAATTTACTAGCTTGGCTTAGAGTATATTAAGTATATGGGAAGGCTTTTCCTGTTAGAGGAACTTGAAGGGCTTTAAAAAGAAATCGATTATATTAAATTGATGAATGCAATGTACAATGTTTAAAGGAAGTTTATTAACTAGTCTTAAAACTGGAATTGATTAATTAAGGTAGGTTGTTCCATTCAACTTCCATTGCAGAAGCATTAATCAAAGGCTTCCCTTAAAGTGGCCATTAAAATTACTAGATTTGTAAGTAGCATACCATTTGTAAATTTATTCATCAACATATTTACTGGGTGTCTACTACATATCAGACACTATGCTGGGTGCTAGGAATATGGCAATGAACAAAACAAGGGCAAAAACTTATTTTAATGGGGCCTACGACCATTAAACTTAAGAGCGTTAGAAAAAACTAAATTACTGAATGTTTTGCTACATTGGATACTAATGATAAAACAAATTGGCCATAAATAGTCTCTTCATTGCACAAAATTTCCCCTAAAGGACACTAAAACATTCATGTTCACAAGTATCTCCATTCATTCATAAATCACTATTTGCCTAATTCGCATACACTCTCAAATTGTACGTGGCTTGAGTGTTCAATCTCTCTATTGTCTGGACCTTTTCACATCATTTACAACCAAGAAAGATTTTCTTCTTAAAATGCAAATGTCTCGAAGGTTAGTAAGAAGATATTTATTTACATCTTCCTATAATTCAGTCAGATTGTGTTTTCCCTAACACTTGAGGAATAAAGTATCTGATGCAGGGGAGAAAAGACAAATAACTTTGGAGATGGAAATATTTGTCAAAAAAAGAAGGGAAATCTCTGGATTGGGGCACATTAAGGTACAGGACTACAAGTTCTCAGGGAAGCTGAGAGGTTGGGGGAATTGGGTGTGGAGTCTAGAAAGAGTTGTGGGAAAATGCATAGAATTCCTAACTATTTCAAAAAGTTTCCACCCAGAAAAGAGTTTCTTGTATGCTTTCCCAGGTAATTATCTCTTCCCCAAACCCAGAAGTCAAATAAAAAGTTTCATTTGGGTAATCAAGCTTTGGAAAAATGACCAGGAAATCCAGATAATCCTTGTGTCCATGGAAGAATGTCTTCAAAAACAGTTCACCTGCAACTTGTTTTTTGAAATATAATCTATTTGTAAGTTGATGATTATTTTGACAACAAAAACTCACAAAAATCACACCTAAGGCAGTCCCAGCAAAATCTAGAGAAACTACCAAGCCTAGTTGTAACCTAAACTAAGGGTTTCCTGAGCCAACCTAAGAATTCACTAAGTTTTATAACCCTTATCCATTTTTTAGCTTGTACTTCTTCCAGCAGTCACAATTCACATACTCCAAACTACAGGCAGTGCTGGTGGCCCCTGTGGCAGCTCCTCCTCACCAGCTGGCCACTCCATACTGAAACTTAGGGGCCAGTCAGAGAGCAGATGATAGGGGAGCAAAGGTGTATAGTGGTTAACTTCTCAGGCTGTAGAGTCTAAATGAAGTAGGTTCAAATCCTAAGGACTACTCTTTGGCTGGATGACCACAGGACAGTAAGTTAAATTCTTTGCACCTTGGTTTCTCATTGGTAAAGTGGAGATTATAATAATATCTACCTCATGGAGTTTCTGAGGTATTTAAATGAGATAACACATGTACAAAAACAATCGTGCCTGATACAGTGAGTGCTCAGTCTTACACCTGGGTTCCCCTATTACAGAAAGTGAACAAACAGAAAAACATTTTGTACCTTCTTTTTCCCAGTATGCCTTACATGTAAACAGTAATACTGACATCTTGGTTGATGTAAGTAATTCACTGCTTCCTTTTTTCAACATTAATGACACTAAGAAATAATCCAATTTCTATTTGGATTCTTGAAGTGCCAGGATAAAGCACGTGCTTATAAACACTGTTATAATGGCTGGCAAGGATTTGCCTTCAATCTAGTGAATGAAAATGTCATAAAAAAGAGTTGCTGAAGTTATGAAGGAGAAGGGCGATGCTCTCAATAATGATTTTAAAATAATCAGTTTGTTTTTAGACACACTGAGACAAACTACCACTGACAATAATTCCTCGAGCAAATGATTTTTCTAAATAGATCCATATAAACCAGGCTGAGTTATTAAGGAGAAAAATGAGTTTAATAATATAATATTAGATTGCGTACCATCCAGGAAAGGCATCCTGTAAAAAATGTTTGGGATATCAGTTGACCTCTGGTAACTTTAGTGTTGTAAATACTTGTATTATAGTGAGGTAGACAGTTTTAAAAAACCTCTCCATTAGACAGACTTAAAATTTTGTAATAATATTTAAGAAAATGATAACATTATGAAAGAATGAAATATCTGATTAATGCTTAACTTTGTACAACTCGAATATAAACTTTAAAAATATTAGAAATTATAACATTTGAGTGCATATAACATTTTGTACATTAAGATGAATTGCATGCTGTCCGTTTCCTCTTTGCACTTTCAGTCACCTTAAATAAACAAATATGTACAGCCTTAACAGAACAACAGTGCATCCAAAGCAAATGTGCATTTTAAATTATTTCTCCTGGCCAAGTCTTTTTTTTTTTTTTTTTTTTTTACTTAGGATTTTATATTAGTATTTCTTATCATTCCCACTCTTTCTTTGACAGTTTGTAGTTCTCTGAACCAAACAAGCAACAGATTTAGATTTGGTGAGCGCAAAACCACTTAGGGAAAACTGAAACTTTGTTTAATGGTTGGTAGGAGTTCCGTTGATTAAACCATTTCATGGTCAAAGATGAGGAGGAAGCTAACTTCAAACAGCCTACTCATGGACAGTGTTTGCAAATAATACTGGAGCAGGCTGGGGGAAAGTTCATGTTTTGGACTTCCGGGGAATGGGCATTTCAATTTCAGTGTGTGCTCTCTCCTGCTCTCATCTGAAAGATGAACCTCATCTCTGCCTCCTTCCTTACAGCCTGTTCCCCATCTCCCACCCCCAGCTCAATGTAACACTTGGCTCTTTTCACAGTTTCTCATTACTAAGCTTTAAAAACATTGCCTAACTGGTAATTACAATCTGAAACAATTCTTTTGGGGGAGCCCTGGGCTATTGCTGGCTGGTAATCTTTCAGGAATGTCAGAGAGAGGGGAGGGAACATAGATTTTACAGAAACTTCAGAGATGAGGACTGTGTCCTCTTTCATCCTCACTTCTCTCTCCTGGCCTGTCCCTTACCCCCAGCCTCCTGTGGGGCCCACCTTCTCTCCTCCTGAAGGGGCTCCTTGGACTTTGTGGGTCCCGTTCCCCTCCTCTGACCCTTTTGCCTTTACTGTATTGTTTCCCATCCCTACCTTTTTTTTTTTTTTTTTTTTTTAAAGAAACTGGGAAATCACCTTCCCCTTAGAACAGGATCTCTAAATTTTGGCAAATTCTGTTAAAAGAAATCCTTTAGAAACAGACATCAGAAAGAGCTTTGGGGTGGGCTATCTCCAGCCTGGGTGAATGCACCTCCATGTCAGCCCCAGTCAGAAGCAGGCCCTGTGGCTTCTCATTATCCTTCAGGGGGTTCCATTTGAACTAATTCTTGTCATTCCATCCATACCAGCTCCCCTTTCCCCCATCAGAAAAACCAACAGTAAAGGCATAGACGTGAGCCCTCAGAAGTGAGATGGAGGTGGCCAGTGGTCCGCTCCTGGAGGAGGCCAGGGCAGAGCTGGTAAACTCTAGGAAGTAAGTGGGTGAAAAGGGCATGCGTGGCTCACCTTTCTCAAATCACTTCTAAGGGCAGGACCCTCCTGACTTTCCTATTTGTTTCAACAATTCCCCTAACACTTTCTGCTTGGGAGGTCACAAGACATGAGCTATGGCATGTCCAGAAGGATCCCACCTTCTTAACACAAGTATCAAACAACCAAATCAAGTCGTGGTCAAAGGTGATTCGTCCTCCCTCGTTGTTTCCCTTTTTAAACTTTTTTTTTCCAGTCCGTGGAACAGTTGAGAAACAGGTAGGCATCTCTCCTCCCCCTACCTCCTATCAAAACCTGTAAGAGACACAAGGAAATTCAAAGTCACAATAATACAGGGGAAAAAAAAAAACATTAAAGAAATTCTCCTTGGCTTGTTTTTTCCAGGGTGGCCAGGCCAAGTGTGAAAATCCGTATCTCCCTCTGGGCTGGCAGATGGAAGGTTCTGGGAAGGCTGCACTCACTCCCTCTTCTGCACCCGCTCTCACGTGCAGGCTGTTCCGGAACCCACAGCCTCCCCCAAGACCAGCTTCCTCCTTGCCTCTCTGCAGCCAGGCCTCCCCTGCGTCCCGGCCGAGGTGGCGGGGAAGGCGCCGCTACCTGCAGCCGCAGGACTCCACCACCATGTCCTCGTACTGCTTGTACACCACGTTATTGCCCGCGTCGATGTACAGGATGCTGATGGGAGTCAATTTGGTGGGCACGCAGCAACTGGGCGGGGTGGAGCCGGGGTCCATGGAGTTCATCAGCGTCTGGATAATGGCGTGGTTGGTGGGCTCCAGGTGCGAGCGCAGCGGGAAGTCACACACGCCCTCGCAGTGGTAGGCCTCATACTCCAGGGGCGCGATAATCCAGTCGTCCCAGCCTAGCTCCTTGAAGTTCACGTGCAGGGGCTTCTTGCTGCAACGCAGCCTCGACTTTTTGCCGTGCCGCTTGCCGTGGCGGCTGGCGAAGGCCGTGCGCCGCCGCCGCCGGCCGGGCGAGGGCAGCCAAGGCCCGGCGTCCGGGGCGCCCGACGGCGGCGGCCACGACCCCTCGGCTCCCGCGACCGGGCCCGCAGCCTCCGCCGAGCCCAGCTGCTCGCGCATCTCAGTGAACAGGTTCTTGCGCTGGGATCTGGTGAACACCACAAGCAGGGCGCGCTCTTGTGGGGGCCGCACCCTCCGGCCGAAGCCCACACTCCGCAGGTCCGGGGGCAGCAGCTGCTGGGCGCCCCGCGCGAGAGCCTCGGCCTCCCCGGCGTCCAGCGGGCCCCACGCGGCCCGCAGCTCCAAGCACAGCTGCTTCCAGGGCTGGTGGCGCAGGCCCTGCCACACGTCGAAGACTTCCCAGCCGGCCGTGGGCGCCCCCTGCGGGTCCAGGGTCCGCGCGTCCAGCAGCAGGGGCGATAAGCAGGGGAAGAGCTGCACGTGGAGTGGCCCGGCCGGTGGCCCCCAGGGCGCTGTCGGCGCCTGGCGAAAGAGCCGCAGCTCCGCGCCCACCAGCTCTTCTTTGTCTGAGAGCGTGGACACATCAAACAAATACTTCTGTCTCCGGAGAGGAGTGTGCGAGAGATCGTCTGCGAGATAAAAAATAATTACAGTCAGTTTCACTTAAGGGGGAGATCAGCCGGGTGCTCTTTGGCGGTCCCCGGGAGGAAAAGGGCGGGGAGCGGGGCAGGCAGGCCGGGGAGTCCAGCTCGGCCAACCCGGGGCCTGACCACCCCAGAGCCTGACCAACCCAGCTCGCTGTCAGGCTGGTGCATGGCGCGGGGAGGGGCGCACCAGGGCAGGCCCCCTCCTCCAGGTCAGCTCCGGACTCCCAGGGCGGAAGTTAGTGGCTGCTGGCAAGGCAGCCGCCGTGGTGGCCTCCCGGGTTTTACCCGCAAGAGGCTTCGTAACCACTAATGTGCCCTTTGTGGTCGCGAGCCTGAGCCACGCTTCCCCCAGACCTCCTGTAGGCTGCCTTGTACTCATCAGTCACGTCTTAAATGTCACCTCCTCCGAGAGGACATCCTCAACCACCCCGATCTAAGGTTCCCTCTCTGGGTCACTATATCAGAGAGCCCTGGCTTATTGTCTAATTCTAACTGGTACTTAGAATTATCTACAAATGCTTGGTTTACATTTGCCTCCCCAGTGGTCTGTCTTTCTCAGCAACACTCTGCCCGCCTCCTCCAGCCCGCGGAGCTAGGATGATGTCATTGTCCCGCTTGCACACTTCAGCACCTAGACCTTGCCTTGATCTATAGTACACGCCGGTCAGTGAGTGAGAAATTTCCACAGAAGCAAGTCTTCATCTGCCTGCCCATCAAAATCATACGGAGAATTTCACAACCACCAGTGCCAGGGCTTGCTATAGCCATTTGAATCAATATCAAGATCGGGCCAGGGCGAGGGGTCTTAGGTCACCGTCAGCCCCTTTTTTTTTAAGCTGCAAGATGATTTAAAAGTGCAGTTCTAGTTTAGACCCACTAGTCTGGGGGCCTAAACATTGCTGCTCATCTGGCTGTTTGCAGGGGCCCAGCACAGTACAGACAGAATGAAGATATGCTAAGTGATTTTATTTCTTTATGTATTCATTTCTTCTCCTTCTAACAACAAACAAAAGAGCTATGAAGCTTTCAGAGTTATGGGAGGTGGGCAGCCAATAAGCAAACAGGTACACCAGGCATCCATCCATTGAGAAGATACTGCAGTCCATGAGAAATAGACAAATCTGGAAGGAGAAAACTTTCACCGGCCCTTCTCTTTCTCTCTCTTTCTCTCTCTCTCTCACACACACACACACAAAAGAGAGTGACAGTGACATTCTCCCATCCCTCCCCTGCTGCCGCACAATCCAAAAATTCTCTTGCTTTGTAACTATTACTGAAGATAAATGTTTTGGCTACAAGTGAGAATAAGAAATTTACAAGACATGGGGGGCAACAGACTTTTAAAATCCAAGGCAAATTCTTCAGAACCAAGGCAAAACTGGACTTCTTCTTTGACACATTTGTGCATGAAGCCAACCCCACTTCAGTGTGCAAGGCGGAAAGCTAACCAGATTTTCCTGGGCTGCCTTCCCATAAAATATTTACAACCCAGCAAATACAAAAATCCCCAAAGCCCCCAGATTTCCCCAGAAGCTAGTAAAGTTTGGGTCGATTTCAATAGTAAAAGTGTCACTGGGTCCTTCCTAGACCCTCACTGCCAGTCCAGATGTAGCCCTGGGGCACTGGCTTCAAGCCTCAGCCACACCTAGTTTGCACTCCTGGGCTGACTGCAGGGCTGGCTGCTTCGCTCTCACACACACATGCCCTGACCTGAGATGGAGTGTGGGAAGGGTTAGAGGTGAAAAGGGAAAAGCTGCTGGAGGCAATTGATTTATGGAAGTCAAGACCTTCAAACCAACCAGGGTCACATTAAAATCAGGGGGAATTCAGCACACTTTCTTCTCCTTCTTTAAAGAGACCTGTGTCTGACACTCCTCAGCCACCGCCCAGATCTCTGGGACCTGTTGCCTTAGGCTACACTTTCCTGCCTCTCTCACTAAACTAGGAATTGATGAGCATGATAAGCCTAAGACACTTGCTGTGCTAGCTAAGCATTGTGAGGGCTGTTTCCAGTCTTTATCCACTTGCACAGAATAGTTCTGTAAGGTGGGTACTTACTCATATCATTCCCATTTTATAGATGGGAAAGCCAAGTCTTGGAGAAGGTGAGATTCATACTTAGGTCTATTTAATTCCAGAGTTAGAACATTTAGCCCCTAAGCTGCATTGTCCCTCCACTGTAGTGCATGTACTGGAGTCTAAATGCAACCAGGAGTGGCCAGAATATAAGCGAAGGGGGAAATGGTCCAAACTGTATTTGCAGGACTTGCTAGGAGTAAAACCTGGGCTCTCATTTCCATCTCTGCTTATGTAATTCTTGAGATGATTTGCCAATGGCTGGAGAGCATGAGGCAGGTATAAAGAATAATGATTTCTTTATTTCTCTCTCATGCAATATGGGAAAAGTCAGCCTGATTTTGTTTTCACTCTTTTTTTTAAGTGCAAGCTAATAAATGGTTAGTCTGCACAGCTGAGTCAAAATTGAGGCAAGCATCTGTAGAGAGCGGTCTCTGCAGATTCTGCAGCTTTAGGATTTCTGTTGATCTTTCTAGCAGAACCAGCTCAACTCTACCCTTTCCAGGTCTCAGGGCAAAAGTAGAAATAGGGGATTCAACTTTCATCTTGTTCCTTCTCTTCCCAGGAGTCTTCCCTGCATGTGGACACCCCAGCTAACCAAGTTGAGTGTCTTAGTCCTATAGGTGACTGTACATCAGTGTACAGACCCTATATAAAAAAATGCCCAGGACCTGGAAGTGGGTCCAGGGATATTTGTCGGGCAGGTACCTGGAACTTGGTTTACAATAGTGACTCTCAAAGCCACTAAACATGTAGTGGTCCCTATGTCTGCATCATCAGTATCACATAGGACCCTGCTGGAAATGCGAATTATCCCAAGTCCCAGAGGTTTGTGGTGGGGTACAGAATTTATATTTCTAATAAGCTCCCAGGTGATGCTGATTCTGCTGGTCCGGGGAAATCACACTTTGAGATCCACTAGCCTAGGTGGCTTTGTACCCCAGTTTCTCTTGATTTCCCACTACTAGGGAGGAGCACCATTTGAGGAGGGACAAAACAAGACCCCCACAAAGCACAGGGCCCCGGCCAGGGTCTAGGGTAGTATTTACTAGGACCAAGTCACTACCTCTCCCAGCTCTTCCCTGGCTCTCCCCCAGGAAGCCACACCTACTTCTTTTACTCTTTCTAGTACATGTTCTCTCCCGGGTCTCCAGAACCTCCAACCCTGAACAGAGGGTCCAAGAAGAAGGCTGATCAGTGTAGCTCCCCTGCAGACCACATTCCCCACCTGTCTAAACCTGCTCTGGAGCCATGCATCACACAAATAGCCCAGAGGAGGCATCCAACCTGGGGAGTGTACACACCATCTTGCACTGTGACCCTCAGCCACTTTGCCTGCTGACCTGGCATCGCAGAGCTTGGCCCAGTTGCCAGGAGCCAACTGTAGGCAAAAAGCCAGCCCTTCACACTCCCTTCCACAAGCCTCATCTCCCATTTAAGTCCTGTATACAAGAGGACTGGTGTCTTGAAATGACCCTCTCTCCCAATCCCCTTGACTAGAAACTTGCACTTCTCATTTTAAAATTTGTTGGTGGCACTTTGCTACATACTAGAAATGAATCCTATGCGTAAAGACCCTTAAATTGAAATTGGTCAGTATGTCAGGGAGATTTTATTTTGCTTTTAATTTGTATCAACCTGACTCGTTACAGTATAGGTCACACCTCCCTTAACTCAGTGTTTGCTGACTATTAGACATATAAACCTTTCAAACTAACAATTGCGGGATTTGTGCTTATCCTTTTCACCTAATACCTTGGTAGAACAAGGAGGGGGAGGAGAGAAAGAAAAGAAGGAAGCAACAAACCACTGGTCTATTCGAAGGAACTCCTTCATAGTTAGGTCAGGAAGTTCTAAAAGGCTGAGAGCACCTCCTACATTCATTTCCGGCACAGAATTTGTATAAATGAATGAAGAAGGAGGGAGATGTTGGTCAATAGATACAAAGTTTCAGTTAGGATGAAAATAAGTTAAAAAGGTAATTAAAATATAAATAATAAAAAAGCAAAGGAATGAGAAAAAGATTTAATTACTTGCAAGGTAGGTGCCATTGCACCTATTTCAAATGACAACTGGCTTGGAGAGGTAAAATCATCTATCCGGGAAGAGTGAGGCTAGAGGAAGCTAGAGAAGCAAACGCCAGAGGTGAATGGAACAGCTTCCCTCAGTGCCTCATACTTTGTAATGGGAACCTGAGCCCCAGGAGGGCAGCCTGAATGGGCACCAAGGGACAGCTGCAAGACCCACTATCCCCACCCCAGCTCTGGTCCCTTAGACCAGTCTATCCAGTGAAACTTCCTTGGTTTGGGGCAGGAAGCCTACCTCCACCACACACCACACTGCATTCTTCCAAGATATCTCCGAAATAGATACATGTAGCTTGAAGTCCCTCCTGAGGGTCCCAGTTGGATTTTCTGTCATTCTCAGCATGTGCACCCACAACTCCAGCTCTCCAAACACAAAGGGCTCTTCAGGCCACAGACACTGGGCTCCTCTGTGCTCCTTTGCACATGCAGCTCTCATCCTCTGAGTTCGCTGTGACCCTGGACAGCCACTAACCAGGGGTCTGACCATCCTGCCAGTCCTCTTCAGCAGCCCCGCCATGCCCTCCATGGGTACAAGCCTAGCGACTAGGCGGCTGCTCAGAAAGCTGAAAAGACCTTGGGCTTTCCCACCTCAACCCCCTAAGCAAGGATGGAGGGATCGGAATAATCACTCATCCCAGCAAGGGAAATTCTAGACTAGATGTCTTTGCCCACCCCTCATTTTAGAGCTGGCAGCAGCACTGAGCACTTATGGGGCACTGTCTTAAGCACTGCTCAGGGCACTGAGGGCCTCTGTTACTGAAATCCTCACCTTGTCCAAGGTCCTACTGTTACCAGGTGTACTCACTTATAGATGGGGAAACCGGGGCTCTAAGAGGTATCTTAACTTGCCATTGTCTTGCCACTAGTAAGGGACAGGCCTTGAAGATCCTAATTCCAAGTGCTGAGCTCCAGTCCTCCTACCACACCCTTCTACCAGGGTCCTGTTTGGGCAGCAGTGCAAGCGGGTGCTAGAAAACTAGACACACATTCATCATCAAAGTAATCAACACAAGGTGGGCTAGGCTCCCCCAGGATTCCCTCCCCCTTTTCTTTTGGAGGAAGAAGACTTCCAAGCTCAGACTTCATGGCTGAGTTTGTAGTCATTACTCACTTAGGTCTGTCTCTCACCTTCAGCACTGCCCTGAGATGCCAATACCCATCCTGTTGGAAAAGGAGCCTGGTGGACTGGGTGAATAAAGTCAGCCACCGGCTTCTCCCCCTGGAGTGCGAAAGACTCCAAGGATAATCTGTGCTCCAAGTATTTAGTGTGCCCCTGGACACTGGAATACAGGGATCTCCTGAGGATCCATCAGGGGATTTACTCCTCCTGAGTCAGGCCCTGTGGGGATGTGAGCCTTGCTTCTGTGAAGCAATCCATAACAACTCGCCCTTTCTGGAGCCCTCTTGCTTTACCACTCAGCAATAAAGCAAGCTCTGGTGTAGCACTCATCATGTGCTGGGCATGATCTAAATCCTTAACTTGTGATGACTCATTCAGTCCTCAGAAACACCTCTGAGAAAGGCATTACTATGAACCTGAGCCTGGAAAGCTTAAGGGTAAGGCGCCCAACATGGAGGGAGGACACCAACCCCTGGCCTCCAAGAGTCACTCATTTCAGCAGTTACCGCTTGAAGGAGTGCCAAAACTGGACTTTTGAAAGAGAACTTAGAAGGAAAATTAATAGGGCCACTGAGGGAGGCAAATAAGATAAGGTACAGGAAAGACTTCTGTGGTGCAAATGGCAGTTACTACTGGCAATGTGGAAGGAGCATAGGAATTTAGAGTCTAAAAGACACCAGCATGAATCCAGATCTGTGACAGTGCCTTTGTGACTTTGGCTAAATTGGTCAACATAATCTCCCAGACTCATAAGCCTCATCTGTAAAATGGGAGAACCACCTTGCAGGGCCATTGTAAAGTCCAGAGTCAAGGCACCCAGGGCTGTGCATGGCACATGAAAATCCCAGATGAATGCAGCCAATATTATTATAACTACCTACATCCCGGTAGAAGAAAGTGTACCTAACCTTCTCATAGCCTCCTTTCAGGAGATTTGATCTAGACCTCTCTAAAAGATTTCCAGAAGTAAGTGAAGGAAAGGTGCTGGGCAGTATGGGTAAAAAAAGGAATCAGGGGCTTCCAGTTCCTCCCTGAAGCCAAGTAAAGGTCAAGGCTGATAAAGACTGCAGCCTCACCCCATCACTGGGATACTCCTCATCGCCAACAAAGCCACATTGCACTGTCCCTCCCACAATGCCTGGTGAACAGGAAACCTTCATCCCAACTTCTTCAGGGAGAAGTTGAACCTCTTCTTGCACGATTCCTCTTTAGCAAGGTGGGGGCAGTGACAACTCATATGCTAAACGATATGATTCCCTGGCTATGTGATGCAGACCTGAGAGGCCTGGGGATTAGCCTCTTTCCCTGATTTGGTGCCCTTTATGGGGGCACTATCCGTCGATAGAGCCTGTTCTCTGTCCACAGAACCAGTCTTGGTGAGGACAGGAAGGCCCATGTTCTCAATCTTTACTAGGACAGAAAGCCACACACCTGATGGGGAGGATGACAGTGAATGTCTCCTTGAGCTACAGCCCAAGGCTGGGCCTGTGGTGAGAGTCAGCTAGGTCTGTCCCCTGACACACACCTGCCCAGCTTTTCATGGGCCTCTGGGCTTCCCTAGTGCCTTCTCCAACAGTTTGCCCTGCATTTCTTAATTTCTTTTCTTATTCTAAAGACCAGCAGGGTCCAAGGAAAGACCTTCCTGGAGCCTTGGAGAGACTTTTCCAGGCTCTCTCAGGCCTGACAGACCAATGCCCTCCTTTTTCCAACAAGCCTCCTAGGCCCCGCGGGTGAAGCAAGCCTGGTATCCTGCCTGGATCCGACAGAGAAATCCCTGTGTCAGCACAGCAAGTTCTGGCTCAACGTGAGGCAAATGAGTGATGTTGGGAGAAAGGAAGAGAGGGAGAACCTCCAATCCCACCCTACTGAAAGCAGCTTCGTGTGCCCCTCGCCTCCGGGCTTAAGCCCTCAGCACTGACTTTAACTGCAGTAAGTAACTCCAGCCCCAGGGCGAGGGCCCAGACTTCTGGCGGATGACCGGGCAGACACCAGCGCTCTCCCCAGAGCACCGTGTATCCCAACAGGAACTTGAAAACACTCCTTTTTTCTCTAAAGGTTAAAACTGATTTATTTACAAAGTAGTTCTCATGAACTTAGTGCGTGACCCTGGTGGCAGCGCACTCTCTAGAATGGCCAGAGAGCGAGAGAAGCAAAGCCACCATCAAGGACATATGACCCGGCGTCTCTCTTCTGTGCAGTTCGCTCTGCGGGGAGGGAGCAGCATGTGCCTGGGAGTGCCCGCAGGACGCAGCCCTTCCCCTTCCAGGCTCGAGTGTTGGGCCTGGACTCGGCTGATTTGCTTGGGGTCTTTCCTACACAGCCCACCAGGAGGCTCACCCAGGAAGCGACACAGGCTGTCTCGGAAGGCTGGGCAGAGCGGAGGGAGGAATGTGAGGACGCCGCCATCGGGGCTGAAGCATGATCTGGCAGCTTGGCTTGAGAGCTAAGAGATCAAAAGTAGAAGGGACGGTGCCCATTTTATGCAGTTTTCCATCCCCGATCAGTTCTGAGGTTGCAGGTAGGGGCAGGGGTTCAAATTGGAGAGTAGTCCTGGGCAGGATGTTGCGCTCTCAGGGCCCAGGGGTCCTGCGCAGGAGCAACCGCTGTGATGTTTCCTCAAAGTGCTGGACCAGGTGGCAGTCTGAGAAGAAGGGACGGCCACAGTCCCCCTTCATTTGCTGGGTTCACTTTGGTCTCATTTCCGAAACTACGTGGCAAAATGGGATGATTTTCTTTTTTCTCTTTTCTTTTTTTTGGGGGGGGGCAGTTTCTTGGCCGGGGCTGGGTTTGAACCCGCCACCTCCGGCATATCGGGCCGGCGCCCTACTCCTTTGAGCCACGGGCACCACCCTGGATTTTATCTCTCTCTCTTTTTCTTTCCTTCCTTCCTTCCTTCCTTCCTTCCTTCCTTCCTTCCTTCCTTCTTTCTTTCTTTCTTTTTTTTTTTAGACAGTCTCACTCTGTCTCCCTGGGTAGAGTGGCGTTATAACCCACAGCAACCTCGAACTCCTAGGTTTGAGAGATCATCTTGCCTCAGTCTCCCCAGTAGCTGGGATTACAGACGCCCATCACAACGTCTGGCTAGTTTCTCTATTTTTAGTAAAGACGGGTCTCGCTCTTGCTCAGGCTGATCTGGAACTCCTGAGTCCAAGCGATCCACCCAGCTGGGCCTCCCCGAGAGTGAGCCACCGCGCCCAGCCCAAAATGGGATTCTTGGGCTTATTCTAGCCCGGCGTCGTTCAGCCCTGTCCACAGAGCATGGGAGAGGCAGTGGGCTCGCCAGTGGAATCTGGGCTGGACCAATTGCCTAGAAGCCGCTTCTGTAAGGCAGGAGCAGCGATTCCTCTAGGCTCCTAAGTTATTTAGGGATGTCCCCGCCCCCCACTAAAGCCAACCGGTGCGCTACCCCTGTTCCGGCCCTCCGCCCTTCTCCCCTGGCTTCTCCGAGCAGCTTGGGCCAGAGGCCCGCCCCTCGCCTGTACTGCACGCCCACTATCGGGTCCCTAAGCCGTGCCCCGCCCCCAGGCGCCTGGGCCACTACCTGTGCCGCGCGTCTCTAGGAATGCGGTCCTCGGCCGCCGGCTCCCAGCTCCCGCAGCCCCTCACCCCAAGCAGACCTAGTCCCCAGGCTCCAGAAGTGCTAACCGACTGCCCTTAAAGGCAGAGAAAAGCAACCCTGGAACCCATTAGGCCAACCAGGACCTATTTAATTCCTGTAAACAGGAGATAGCATTTAACCGACTTTGAGCTTAAAAATAAACAGCCAGGGCTGAGGGGCTGCGGACAACGTGCCAAGCAACAGAATGGCACAGTGGATACACATTCCAACATTCCACACCTCAAGGGCGCGCTTGATTCCGTCCCCAGGTCCAAAGAGCCTGTCGTTTGATCCGGGTTATTCAATACCCGAAGGGTTATCGAACTAACGCCTTTCACTTTAGTTACAAGCACCCAAGGAGTATTGTTGATTTGTTCTAGGTCCTTTGATGCTTACAGTAGTCCTGGCAAGAAACAAAAGTTCTCGGTATCTACAATACCATCTTCCCCCACCTCTCTCTCCTATTCCCTTCTTGTCACTCCCGGGCACCGTCCCCAAAAGACGTCACCACTTTCAAGGGAGTGAGCAAGAACCCCGAGAACGCCAGCTGGGGAAAACAGGCTGCCCTAGGACCTCTAACGCCGCGTCCCGCTGTTCCTGTGGGTTCAGGGGACCACATCCTCTCTAGCAGGAAAGAGGAATTTTCATGGGGGTGGAAGAGAGAAGACAGATTCTTTCATGGGGGTGGAAGAGAGAAGACAGATTCACACGGCCTATGGTGGGTGATCTTTAGCTTAGGTGACTTTTTTTTTTTAATGTGCAAAAACTACAATGATGTTTGAGCACATTTTTTTTAATCTTCTCCCCCACCAGCAACTCCACCACCAAGCAAATTCCGAGAGGCCTGAGACCCTCCCCCATGAAGAAGACGCTGTGTCCTCAGATTAGCTTCCCTTGCCAAGAAAACCCGCCCCAAATCCCTGAGCAACTTGTTGTCTCGCTGCCGAAGATGTTGGGTGTTTTTAGGTCCTTGCTTTTCCCTGTAAGGAAAGCTTAAGGCCTTAGGGATTGGGATGACAGTAACTGACATTTATTAACAAGCCAATGGCTAAAGTGTTGACTTGTGGCCTTAGACACGTCTGAATTGTTCCAAACAAAAAATCAGAACAAACTTCTAGTTTAAAACTTCATTCCCCTACCCCCAGGGCTTTGCCAGGACCTTCCAGCTTAACTGCCTGCCTGGAGGAGGAACCTGAACTGTGGCCCAAACTCTGTGCCCATGCTCAGGCAGGCTCTGCCATACAGGAACACACTTGAACGCTTAGCAAGCCTTTTCCAAGGCTGTTCCCTCTTTCCCGGGAAATGAAGCCTAGATTGGAACCTTCTGCCAGGCTTCCTCATTTGGCCGTCTGGTCTGCATTAGTGTTTTTATAAGGGACTCAAACAAATCGAATACAAGGTCACCAAATAATTAACAGTTGTGAATTCCCTCCGTCCCCATTAAAATACTTCCCTGCTTATATTTCATTTTCCGTTTGCCAACGACAACAGGGTCCCGGGCAAAAGCACTGCCGTGTTGATTACACCACTCGGCAGCTCAGGTCCACCCAGAAACCCTGTGCTGTTTTGCATAAACATGACGTTTATGAAGATGAACTTCAGTCTAGAGGGAACCATGAGACTCTTCAAATGCCCTCCCCACAGCCGGGCTAGCCCCAGAATTGTCCTTCTTTGCTCTCTGACCATCACAACCCAGAGAGTAAACGAGATGCAGACAAACAATTGGCAGCAAATTATCTTGGAGGTTATTTCTAGGGCCTCGAGTTCCTCAAGGATGTGCCGATCTCGTTTTTTTTTTGGTTGTTAGCAGTTCCTTACTGCCTTCTTTCTGAGAGTGCTATTGTACAACAAATATTAAAGGTATTCTTATTCCTAAGTCTTCTGACAACGTAACTCACAGCAATATTCTTAGACTCATTTGGGTTTCCTCATCCTTGAGAGTTGCTTCCCTCCCCCTTCTCAGAATTATGAGACACTTTTCACCACACATTCATTGAAAGCCTGAGTTTGTCTCTCTCTAACATGTTCACACACACTCTGTCTCTCTTTTTCTACCTTCCTCCATTCCTCCCACCCACCCACTCTCTCTCTCATCCCCTTTCTAATTATCTGCCTTTTCCAGGCCCCAGGGTTAAGGGAGCCAGGGGCCCAGTACCAGTGGCCTTTTAATGAGTTATCTCACCAACTAACTGTATTTTCACTGTATCAAATCTTTTCCATTTTGATCCTGTGATTGCATCAATACAAAAGTGCACACTTTCTCAACATTATGGATCCAAAATCATTTAAAGGGTACAAAATATATAGTCTGGTTTCTCTTCGGATTGTATAAAACATACAATGTAGGAGCACTTTAAAGATTAGGAGATAACAAGGTCTGTGCCTCTGCTAAAACAAATACAGGAGGAAGCATGCATGGCACAAATTCAGACCCTTAAATCCCAAGTTCAACCCAAACTTCTAACTGGGTCTTAAGAGACTACAGAAACATAATAGACTGGAGGGGGGAAATCTCTCAATTACTCGACTTCTGCTTCTTCCCAACATACATTGGAAACCTCTCCATCACTTACCCTTTCTATATAGTGCCTTAGTTGAACATGCGGGGCCTAGAATCTTATATGAGCTTCACCTCTTACTAGCTGTGTGACCTTGAGAAACTTGCTAAACCTCACTATCGTCTTTAATTCACCTGCAAAAAAGAGCGATTATAGAACTTTCCTCAGAAGTGGCTGTGAGAATTAAGTGAGGTAATTCATGTAACAAATTTTAGTGCAGTCCTTGGCACACTGTAAATTTTCATTAATTCTTGGTTATTATTATTACCTCTAGGTATGTGGAGATCAAACAGAAAGGATATATATATATATATATATATATTAAGCTTGCCATAAAATCTCACGGAGGAAAGGAAGAGGTAGTAGAGTACTGGGTAGAGCAGAATTGCTCTCTTTATAGATCTAAAGCGCCCTTCGTTTACTTTGAACAGTTTTTCCCTGCTCTCCCATTCCCAACCAAGGGCTTCAGGTGTGACTTCTGGGGTTCCCGTGGGGGTGAAGAAGGCTTGAGAGTAAGTCACTCATGCCTCTTGAACCAACTGTGAGTTTCTTCCTTTTCTTTGCTCCTCGCCTTGAGGGACCCTCCTAGGCTCCTCGGGAGCCAAGCCTGCCCCACTCGATGGAGATTTAAACATCACCTAAGTCAAGGCGCCAAGTTAGTGCGGCTGGCCCAGCTTTAGGCAGGCCGTTGCTCTTTCCTCTTAGCCCGGCCATCCATGGGTTGGGGGAGGGGATGGAGGGTTAGCGCAGTTAAAAGCGCCTCGTGAGAGAGGCGGAAGTCCTCGCCAGGGACCGGGGATGCGCGGCTGGCGGGTCCCTTCCGTCACGGGAGACGAGACACCGTTTGATGTGTTATGACATGAACCCTCAATTAGATCGCTGAGTTGAAACACTCCAATCAGGGGCCCGATGCTAAGCAAGCCCCGGAAGGTCCAGCCCGAGGTCACCGCCGGTGACACATCAAATCAAAATCAGTGAGAGGGAAAGTGAGGCTTTCCCTTTATCAAGCTGGGGCTGCAGCCAGCAACGTGCCCGCTCTTCTGCGAGCCCCTCCCGCCTGAGGCTCGGCACGCCTTTGCCCCCGCGCGGCGTGTGACAAGCCTCACCGCCTTCCCAGTCAACCAACTGCCTTTCTTCGCGTTTCTGGGAAAAGGAACCTCAGGGGAGGAGGAGACGGTGCCTTTGAAGCTGCCGTCCGAGCGGTCGCGCCGCATCTCTTCGGGCGGTAGCCCTGTCACACCCCCAGCCCTCGACGGCATTCGGTGGGTGAAGCCTCCGGACTTACAGATCTGTTAGGCTGGTCTGGAGACCTTGTCACCGCAACAGAGGGCCTCCAGCCCGAGTACACAGCCAATCCCTGATCTGCCTCAGACGTCTGGGGGCTCACAGTGCAGTGCCTAGGGTGGTGGGGGGTGTCGTGAGGCTCGCAGGGCAAGCAAGGATGAAGGGAGCTCTCTTCTGTGCCTTATTTCAGATTCCCAGAGACCTCCCAGCTCCTGCCTGAATGTCGCAGGCTTCCGTAGACACCTCGAAACAGCCTGAAGGGTCCCTCGGTCGTGCGCCAAATTCACTGAGCACATCGAGTGCTTAGGGAGGGGGCGGAGAATCTCACCACTTCCCTCCCGGGGAAAGAAAATGCGTCCCGGGCGCTCGCCAGCCTAGGCCTCTGAGATTTGCTCTCTTGAGGAAGGGTCTCTTGCATTTTCTCAGAGCTTCCTTGGCCTCATCGCCAAGGATAGTAGAGAAGGTGGACGACTAACAGAGGCCTTGCGGGGACAGGGACAACCCTGGCTGGGCGGGGTGAGAGGAGCGGAAGGGGTTCGGTGAGCTGCTCCGGCAGCCGGGAAGCCGAGCGCCCAGTTGCAGCTCTAGGAAGAAGCCGCGTGTCTTTGCAAAGATGACTTTAGTAGTCCTAAAATCATCACTAAATACCTGGCGTTAATATACCATCGGGACCTTTCAGCAGCTCGTGGACCTTGCTGACCTCGGACCGCAGCCGCAAACCCTAAGTGGGCAGGACGCTCCGAGCAAGGAAAGTGACTGCCAGGGAGAGGCTGGGGACTACAGCGGGGCGGAGCCCAGGGCTGAGGGCCGTTACCAGTCCCTAAAAAGCCTGGAGAACATGCGAGCACCCAAGGCAGCCTCGCGATGCACTCACCCCGAGCCACAGCGCTGAAGGGCTCCTGGGCCACCCCACTTTCACTGACCTGCAAGTAGGAGGACTTGGAATCCGTCAAAAGTCATGGGACTGAGTCTAGAGAGGACGAGGGGACGGCTAGCTGCCCAAATCTCTTTAATCTCCTTCTTGCCTTCTTACCTCCTTCCTCCTCTTTCCCCTTCCTTCCCTTTTTCTCCCTTTCCTGCCTCTTTTCACATTACTGTCTCTCCTCTTTCGGAGCTGAGTGTCCGACGCCTGTGGATCCCTCCCCAGTTTCCAGGACCAGCTCGAGGCTTTCTTGAGGGCAGTGGCTACTCTACGGACCAACCCAGGTGGCAAGCAGCCGGGCGCAGGAGTTTCTGCAGAAGCCAGCATATGCACCCGCTCTGTCAAAGGGGACGATGGATGGCGTCCCTGGGAGAAGCGCACGGAGAGGATATGAGGTGGCAGGCACACCCACGTACCCTTGTGGGTCAAGTACCGACAAACCCCCAAACTTAGCCTTCTCTAACCCCGACGGGCCCAGGCAGGTGCTGCCGCAGCCTTTGCAGAAACACTTATGAGGCCGTGCAGCAGCCCGGAGGGACAGGCAAAACAGCCTGAGGGCGCAGCGCCCGGCGTGGGGACCAGCGGAGAATCCGCGTGGCGGCGGGACCCGGGCTCCGCCAGACGCTGCTAGTGTATTCGCTCCTGGGACAGAGGGACTCCGCTACCTCTTGCTGGCTTTGACTTGCAACTCACTCGTGCATCGGGCGGTCAGATCTTCTCCGGCCTTGGACTGTGCATTCCTCACAACCTGGACCCCACCCCCACCTCGAGGCACAGGTTCCATCAGTCCCTGCCCCTACCCCTCTCCAGCCCGGATCATCTGCCTGCCGCCCCCGTCCTCCACCAGCCACCAGATGAGCGGCCACACCACTCGTTTCTGTAAAAGAAGAGGGAAGGAAGGAACTAACTAACTGAGGGAGGATTGCAGACTGGGATTCCGAAACTTACTCGGGCTCGAGAAAAGCATTTTAAGAAAAGATAAGGGGAAGTGTCCTGCCGGAGCCGGAGCAGCACCCTAGCTGCGAAGCTCCATGAAAAGCGGAATCGGGCATTTTCTTTGCCACTTACCTAATCCCCTGTCTACAAAGCTGGTGATCGTATTAGCCGACTTGGAGGATTGGAAAAAGCTAGCATTGATGCCCAGCTTCTCGGCGATGGAGTAAGTCCTGTAGATTGACAGCATGTACTCGTGGGGCACCACGCGCGGACCTCTGCCTGGCGGTTCCTGCGCTTGGGGCTGCTGAGGCGACCGCTGCTGAGGCTTGTCCTGCGGCCCAGGCTGTGGCTCCTGGTCCTCCGCGGGAGCCCGGCCCGCGGCACTCTCTCGCGGAGCCCGCGGCATCTTCCCTTCTTTGCGGCTCCGCATGCTTTTGGTGGAGCCCAGCTCCGTAGACGAGGAGGAAGATGAGATGGACGCCTGCTGGAAACCCGGCAAATCCCAAAGGAAACTGATGAGGAAGACGGCTGAGAGCAGGATCCTGGGAGTATCCATGGCGTGCAAGTGGCTGCGTCTCCCCAAGAGGCGGCGGCCGCGGCGGAGGCGCAGGGCGCTAGGGGCACAGAGAGGCTGGACAGCGGCCGGGGCCCGGCTCCTCCGGCGGACTCGAAGTGCAAGGAGCCGGGTCCCAGCCACACAAACCCCGGCCCTGCCACGCCCCCTCCCGCCCCTCGCCGGGAGGGGAGGGGAGGGAAGAGAGAGTTGAGGAGGGGTGGGGACGATGGGAGGAGAGGCGGGTGGTGCGGGCAGGAGGTGTGGGGGAGAGGGGCCGCGGTGTGCTGGTGTGGCAGGAAGACGCAGCGCCCCCGCGGGACGCGCGCGGGGTTGCCAGGCGGTGCGCGCAGCGCGGGCCCCAGGCGCTGGCCGACGAAAGGCGGGCGCCGGTCCGCAGAGCCAGGGTCCCCCTCGAACTCTCGGCGGCTCAGTCCTCCGCGGCACCGCGCGGGCTCTCAGTCCTCTCCAGTTCCCTTCACTTTCCTGGCAGAGAGCGGCCCTGGAGGAGGGAAAGCACAGCGGCGCCCCCGAGAGACGGCTCGGGCCAGGCACCTCTGCACCAGGCTGAGCGCTGGCTAGAGGCGGTGGTACCTTCCTTCCTCGGCCCCAACTGCCAGGCCGGCCATTCGCTGCCCTCAGGGACCAGCCCCAGAGCCAGGGAAGTCTCGCCTTGGGCCAGATGCAGGGCCTAGCTCAGAATAGCCCCATTTTCTCGGTGGGGTATCGCTCTCCACAAAGACAGGCGTCTATTCCCGACCTTCGAGGTCAGGCAAAGGCCATGAGTCTTTAAAGTTTGGATCGATGCTAAAAGCTGCTGCGCTCCCCTGCAGGCCCCAGTCTCTCGTCTCGCAGTCCTCAACCTCTTCTGGGGCAGGCTTTAGCCGCTTCATTTCTCCTGCTCCCGGGATCCTCGTCCCTCTCGTGGCCCGCCCCCGCCTGCACTGTATCCCCATTTTCCCTCGGTCCTTTCCCTCCCGCCTGCAGGACTTCCTCCTTGCCCAAGTTCCTTCTGCATTCCAATCCCTCTCTCCCCAGCCTGCTTTTCTTCCTCACTGCCCTCCCATCTCTGTCTGTCTTCCCACCCTCTCTCTCCCCGGCCTCCCTCTCCCCTTCCACTGGACCCCTCCCTTTGCAGCTCTACCCCAATCTGTTTCTCTTCAGTCCAGCCTCGCCCCATCACGAGTTTCCTTTATCTGTCCCCAGATTCCCCGTGCCTATCTTCCCCGCCCACTGCCTTGTTCATTCCTGGGCCTGGACTCAGGAAGACCAGGCGCGGCGCTGCTTCTGCCTCCCACAGTGCTGGTGCCTTCAGCGCTCTGGACATGGAGTTTCCCTGCGCATATTTTGGGTGCTCAGGCACTAACTTTGAAATGCCCTCCTTTGATAGTGCCAATAGCTCTGCAAGATTGGCGTGGCTATTTACACTTTCATGGATGAACAATAAGACTTAGGTTAAGTGACTTTTCCAAGGCCATTCATCCAGGAGGTTATGCAGCCAGGGACAGAACCCAGGCTCTAACCCCAAGTCCAGTGTTCATTGTACAACATACATAGAAGAGTCAACATCTCTATATCATTTCTTGCTTTTTCCTTTTCTTTATGGTTTCATTTGATGTCAGGTGATTTTCTGCTTCCCCATATGCTACTGCCTGTGATGTGTCTACTGCCCTCCCTGTCAATTTCTCCCACCACCCTTCCTTTTGCTTTTTCATCCCCTCTTCAGCCCCTGCAGGGACCCCTCACCTGCAGGGGGAGGGAGTTTTGTTCCCCTGCTCCCTCCATTCCTTTAACTTGCTGAAGCGAAGGTCTCCACTATGCCCTCCACCCTGAACACTGGCTTCCTCCAGGTAATGACAAACACCGAGAAGTCGTGTCAGGCATGGTTCTAAACCCTATACTAACATTATTGTATTTAATTTTCACAGCAATCCTAGGCTAAGTGCTATAATGTCCCTATTTTACAGGTAGAGAAACTGAGGTCCAAGGCCACACTGCTCCAGAGTCTGGGTTCTCAACTGCTGTGCTATTGATCTTGGTTGCTTTGCTTTTGGTCTCTATGGATAACCCTCTGACTCTATCCCGGTTCTACTTGAGCCCCTAGTTTTGGTGTCATGGTTGTCAGATTCTAAGACCTTATATTCAAAGGTGTTTACTGTAACATTTTCTTCCTTCCTTTCTCTGCACTTTAAAGCTGTTTATCATCATTTACAAAAATAAAATGAAAGGAAACAGAACTGAAAGAAAACATCCTTTCTCGGATTTTTACCACTACAACAAATTAAAATGTTTTTGCCTTCTGGGTTCCTTTCTACTTCTTTTTAATTTTTGTGCACATGCCCTTTTCATATTGTGATCTATATTTACAATCTATACCTGCAGTCTATATCACAATATCTGTATACTGTGTTGCATTCCTCCTTTGTCACTTAACACTTTACTACTAAGTCCATTGCTTTCACTGTCTCTCCTGTCTCTTTGCAACCTGTCTACTGGCCTGCACCGGCCTCCCTTACAAGCCCTCAGACTCAAAACTCCTCATTTCTCACTTGCAGAAGCAACATTTCCCCTCTGCCTACCTGTCACCACTGAGAGGCACATGGTCTTGCTTGGCCTGCTGTGTCTTACTCTGTATATCCACCTCTCAACTGTCATCCAAGGAAGGCTTCCTCCTTGTGGTCTGTCTCCATCCCTTCTCTTGAGAGACAAACACTTGTGGTTTGCATTATCAGTATTTTAATTTCTATCAGTATGGTGTCCAGTTAACGATGATTCAGGGTTTTAGACCCTCCATCCAGTATGCACTGTTTCCTGGCTGCAAATGCAGCCTTGTGTGTTCTCTCTTCATTTTGCCTACAGCAATTATCTGCTGCAAGTTATCAGTAAACAGGAAACAAGGTAATGAGGCCTATTGCTTAGGACCTCTCATCATACCAGATGGAGTCATATGGAACAATAAATGACACTGGGATGAGGACAAAGGACGTGGTCTGTCATCCTTCAGGACTCCCCTAGAGCAGATATTACCCTTTTTCATTGCTACCAGCTTCAGGTCTTTACAAGGAGAGTTCAGGCAGTTTTTTGCCTGAAAGAACAATAGTGATCATTCTACAGATGAGGAAACAGAGGCACAGGCAAGATGAGTGGAAAGGGCCTCAAGTCGCAAGGTAGTCAGAAATATAGCTAGGACTAGAAAGCAAGAACTTTATGACTCCTAACCCAATGTTTCCCCTATATTAAAAAAAAAATGATGTTTCAAATGTTACGACAATGATCCACAGTAACATATAATGTCTGATCTCTTCCTCCCCAGTGGGTATATTTCAAATAGGAATCTACTCCACGTCAAAGACCCTGTTGTGTGTGTTGTAAAAATAAGGATATAACAAAAAGCAAACTACAGTCAAAATCCACTTTTAGATCTTCATAGAACATTGAGTCTTTGAACTAGGGCTTAGAGACTTTAAGTTGTCTTTAATCTGAGATTCTTTAGTTATTTCTTCAGCAGTTTCATTTCACATAAAAAAATATAAAAAAGAATGTTGAGATGAACTGAGAAGCTGCAGGCACCCTTAGCAGCTTCAATGTGGAATTCTTTTATTGGTCAGTCCCCTCTCCCTACACACACAGGCTTCCACTGGGAAATAGCTTCGAAATAGACAACTGTGCAGGATGGTATCTCCTGCCCCCCTGTGGCTGCTGAGGGAGTTACCTGTGAAGAACCAAGCCCACACCGGACCAGAAAGTTTACAGGCATTTTTCAAGTTCAGCAAGGGATAGTGACATCTATTAAGATAATTTTAAGACATCAAGAGAGTCATGCCTGAAGTGTGTGTAGCATTTGGCAACAAAATATTCATAAATTAAAGATCTTCCCACCTAGAAATATAGGACCAAAAGCCAATAGAGTTGTTCTGTTAGTATCTCAAATCTGTGCTGTTATTCTTTCAAAATTATTATTTTATATTAATATAGGCACAGAAGATTCTATTAAATAAGTAAAAGAGATTGTCTCTTTTATTTTTCACTGACGTGTCACTTAAAAATCAACTTTTATAAAAACGACTGGGGATACTGACCCTACCCACAAGTCAAGTAATCCTTATTGAAGGTGCTCTTGAAATATACCCTAGGAAACATCATAGCACCCCAAATTTTGCATAAATTGTATTACTTCTTTAAGATACTGTCTTCATAAAGTCTCAGTTAAAATACAAACTTCATACTCACATTTTACTACTGCCATAATATTATTCCAAATAAATCATTAAATGATAATCTGATATAATCAGCTAACTATCACCTATGTAGCCCAAAAGAAATTAGACTTAAGACTGGTAGATCATAATTATAAGACAAATAAAAATCTAGAGTAGTGAGTTTTAAATTCTGTTCCTTTGCACCCCTAGAGCTTGAGAGAAGAAGGATAAGGAAGAAACCAATTAGCTGGAGATGGATTTGCCCACACTTGCTTCAGCCGGAGCAGTCCTGCTTTGATCTGTGTTTGATATTTTCATAAAAGTTCTTATGCAGAGAAGGTCCTTCAGAAAAGAAAGGAACATGAAAGCTATTGTCTCTCAGCATTGAGCATCCTCCAAGGGTAGTTAAGAGTGAGGAGTGTGTGGAGTCCCGAGCAGCAGGAGGAAAGGTAAGGACTTGGTTTGCTTCAAGGAAGTGGAGACATAGAACAAGAGAAGACTGGGAAGGGTTCGCCTAAGATAAAACTTCTTCTCCAATGAGGTTGGGATAACCCAGAATACCCTCTGCTTTCCTCAATTTATATTGTGTCTGATTATTTCATTTCTTTGTTTATTTGTCTCTTGGACAGAATAATTTGCAGAGAGATGAAATGAAGAGTTGTGTCAGATGACATAACACTGGGCCCCAGCTAAACGAGAAATCAGAGGTTAGGCTTTCATGCCATGCATGCCACCAGTACGGCGGCACTGAGTCTGGTAGGGAATTGGAGTCCTAGCTCTGGAGATCGAAAGCAGCACAAAGAACCACGCAGGGGATCAAATCAACCCAGTCGCTGCTCTTCTTTGGTTTCCCTGAAGGGCACGTTGATATCCAACCATATTGTAGTTCGCCAACACAAGGGGTTCTGAAGTGTGGCCTCTGAGCCAGCAGTATCGTCATCCCCTGAAAACTTATTAGAAATGCAAATTCTTAGGCCTCACCCCAGATCTGCTGAATCAGAAACTCGGAGGCTGGGTCCCAGCAATCTGTGTTTTAACAAGCCTTCAGGGGATTCTGATGCATGCTAAGGTTTGGGAACCATTGGCCTATACCATGAAATAAGAGCAAGTTACCTGCCAAGAACTTCAAGAAATGCTTTGATTTTTAAGGGAAAGCTGTAAAGGAAATGCATAGTATGCAATTTTATTCTCAAATTAATGATTCTCATTCCTAATGAGCAAATAATTTTCATTCCCCATGTGAACCAGGTGTATTTAATTGCCTACAGCCATAACAGGCCAAATGTGGCTAATCTGGCCTGATCTCTAAAAATAAGTGGAATCGGGCCTGCTTAGAACCTAAAAGGAAGACAGAAACTATGTCAGAATGAAGCGGACTGTGGGCATCTTCTTGTGTGCTACAGATGTTAGACAATGGGCTGAGAGCCACAGGTTTGAGTCTTGGCTCTGCCTCTTCCTAGCTATCTGAACTCAAAATTTTCTCACTGTACTTTTGTCACTGTAGACAGAGGTGAAAATATGTTCTTCTAGGTTTTTTATGCAGAGTACATACAACAACATATGCCATTCTTTACCACCAATATTAGTATGGTGATCATTAATTCATCAAGTATTTGGATTTTTAAATATCACATTCTCTGTTCATTACAGCAGTTCTTAATCTTTATGCTTTTGTCTTGGAATCACATTTAAAATGTCAGTTTAACTAGCTTTCATATTCTCTTAAGCATTGCTTTTTTTTAGTAACTTCTCTGAAAGGACTAAGTTTGTTTGACACAGCAAGCTTTTACTGTATTTCACTGTGAATTTGTGGCAACACTTTTCTTCCATAATGATTTGACATGTTTTAACGTTTGTCCAAATATTCTAGATTAGAAACACATTGCAGTTTGCTAACAGGTATTGGGATGCTTAAATTGAGCAGACGAAGCACCTTCTCAAATGAGCGTCTAGGATGCTTATATGAGAATAAAGATGATTAAATTCTGGGAATGATTTGATCCTTGCCAAATCTTGCATAGAAAATAACAATTATATAGGAAATTGTCTTTCCTGTTTAGGATCAGATTTGGTTTGAAAAATTACTACCGACTTTGTAAACATTAAAATAGAAGCAATAAAGATGTGAAATTTCACACAGGGGATCTACAATGTTTGGATAATTATAAGCATATGGCTACTTTACATGAGATCTCTGTTAAAAGTGTATTTACAAGGGGCCTGGGAAAACAGAGGTTCTCAAATTCAGAGTTTATTTACATGCACTGAGAATGTCACATTTTCTATCAATTTATTATAATCTATTTTTGCTTCAGAACTCTAAATAGTATTAGCTAAATGATTGTAGTATCTGTTGTTTATTACTGTCCTATTTGTTAATATACCAGGTTTTACTCATGAAAGAAATCACAAAGAACAAATAACTACTCAATCAAAAGTGTTGAATGCTTACTCAATAAGCTTAGAAACAATTTCATGTGTTTTATGTTAATATTTAGGATATATGCCTATGCCTACACCGACTAGTTTCAATGTATATTCTATATTCACATAGAAATGATTGATACGACAACTTAATTTATGTGCTTTTTGAAAACAGTACTCCAATGTATCTCTTCATAGGAATCACTAAAAATAAACAGAAATTTGTTGCCTGTTCACTCAGAACTAATTAAATCAACCCTTTAAATATCAGAAATGGTTGAAATTTTCTTTCGAAATGAATAAATACAGGATTTAAGAGTTTGAAAAATCCGTGCAAACTTTACCTTTCCTCAAAAAACCTTTCCTCCATGACTTTGCTTCTCAAGTGCTACAATTACAAAATATCCAGCTACAAGTTATAAAAAAATTGGTCTTAAAAACAAAGTACAAGACAAACTTTACCTAACAAAATCAGTATTCTGACCTGGTTACTTGTACCCTCACATCAACCTGAAATAAATTTACTTAAAAAAAAAAAAACGTACAAGAGGGAAAGTAGAATAGTGGTTACTAGGGGTTAGGGGAAGGAGGAAATGAGTATGGAGTTTCAACATGGGAAGATGATAAAGTTCTGGAGATGGATGGTAGTGGCTGCACAACAATGTGAATATAGCCCAATTCGTAATTGCTATGTCATGGAAGAAGCCCAAGTGCCAATTGACCCATTAATGGAGTAATAAATTGTGGTATATGTACGCCATGGAATATTATGCAGCCTTAAAAAAGATGGAGACTTTACTTCTTTCATATTTGGAAGGATGGAGCTGGAACATGTTCTTCTTAGCAATGTATCTCAAGAATGGGGGAAAAAAGTATTCAATGTACTCAGCCCTACTGTGAAACCAATTTATAGCTTTCAGATGAAAGCTATAACCCAATTATAGCCCAAGAATATGGGGAAAGGGGAGAGAGAGGGGAAGGGAGTGGGGAGGATGGGTGGAGGGAGGGTAATTGGTGGGACCACACCTACGGTGCATCTTACAAGGGTACATGTGAAATTTACTAAATGTAGAATATAAATGTCTTAACACCATAACTAACAAAATGCCATGAAGGCTATGTTAACCAGTTTGATGAAAATATTTCAAATTGTATATAAAACCAGCACATTGTACCCATGATTGCATTGATCTACACAGCTATGATTTAATAAACAAACAAAAAAAAAAACCCAAAGTGAATGTACTTAATGCCACTGAACTCTACACCTGGAAAATGGTTAAAATGGCCAATTTTATTTTGTATATATTTTCCCTAATTAAAAAAACAACGAAAATCTAATAAGGGAATTCAAAAAATGCCCATTGGCAAAAAAATATGCTTAATGACAAACTTTTGGATTTTTAATGTCACTGTAAATAAAAGCATAGCTGAGTGTGGTTTTGTAATTATCAGCACAAATGTCAAAGGGAATATATACATTTCTCTTTTTGGTCCTTTTGAGCTTCAACCATATCTGGTGAACTATTCTCAATTCCTCATTTTATTTTTTTCCTTAGATAAGACCATTCCAGTAAAGATCAGAATTTGCTAGGTTAATTCTATTTTGGTAAAGGACTAATATGTGAAGAAAAATTTTAAGCATTGTATAGAAAGTTGATTCTACAAGTTCTTGATGTTACCATTCCAATAGTTAACAGCTCTCAAAGGAAGGAAAAAAAACCTGAAATAGTTAAAACAGTATTTTTCCTTTTGTCTTCTCTTTCCAGAATCATCATTTTCCCAGTGTCTCTTTTTCTCAACTAACAGTCAATTAATCCACTTAGGAATAAATTAAGTCCAGGCTTAAGTTTCCAAAAGTATATGTATTTTAATAAAATATTTTTGAGTATCAAAAAATATTCAGGTCAAAAATCATGATTCTTGAATGGTGGCAATCCATTGTTCCCGCATGTCTATGGGGCTGTATTCCTTTCTTGGACTCCTGCCACACTTAGGGCAAGTGTGCTACTATCATAGCTGCTTAGAGAAGGGCAGGACTATAAAGATCAAATAGTCCAGTCCCTCCTTTCTTTGAGAGATGAGGAACTATGGCTCTAGAAACTGGTAAGAGACTTATTCAAGTTTGCCTAGTTCATCCAGACCAGAGCCCATGCCCCCTACACACAAATCCAGGGCTCTTTCTGGAACACCAGTACTTTCTCCTGTACTGTTCTCCAGTGGGTATCCATGTGAATGTCTTCCCTTTCCAACAAAGTTGAGGACTGTGCTGATAATTTGCATGGTTTGTATACATGTAGGTATTCCCTACTAGGCTGGGCAACATGATATAGATATTTACATACTCTATAAATGCTGAATATCAGTATTTAACGTGTTTTATATGCTTTAATCATACCCTCCTGGGTGAGGCACACATGATATAGTTATCAATCTATATCATCTATATAAATATCAGTGTTGAGATGGGTTGACTTCTCTTGTCTTCTGTCTCCCACACAGCTAAAACAACAGGTATCATAATCCAGACAGAGGATTTTGCTTATTTGAAACCATACAAATTCATAACTCATTTTACCTTTTCAGTTCTGAATAATCCTGGCAAATTTGGCCCAAGTGCTGCTCTCCTATAAAGGGAGGGAAGAAACTTGATCTAGACAGGTGTCAGATAAACCATGTGTTCCTTTAATCCAGACTTCAGGAATTTTCTAGCTCTTGTCCCTGTCACTACTTCTCACTGTGGAAAACAGTCACTGAGGCTGACCCAGGTTCATTTTTAGTCATTGAGGAACACTAACATTTTAACATTAAGGAACAATCCAAGTTGAACAAAAGTGGTTAATACACCAGTAGCAATTTTTTTTTTTATTGTTGAGGATTCATTGAGGGTACAAAAAACCAGATTACATTGATTGCATTTGATAAAGACCCTCTTATAATTGTGTCCCACCCCCAAAAGATGTACCACACCCCATGACCCCCCACCCTTCCCTCTTTCTCTGCTCCCCCATCCCCTATCCCCACCATGTACTAGGTCATTAATTGTCCTCGTATCAGAATTGAGTACATGGGATTCTTGCTTCTCCATTTTTGTGAAGCTTTACTAAGAATTCCACTTCCATCAAAGTTAATACAAAAGATGTAAATTCTCTATCTTCTTTAGTGGCTGAATAGTTCCATGGTGTACATATACCATAGTTTGTAATCCATTCCTGTGTTGGGGGGCATTTAGGTTGTTTCCACACTTTGGTGTTTGCAAATTGAGCTGCAATAAACAGTCTAGTGCAAGTGTCCTTATGGTAAAAGGATTTTTAATTCTTCTGGGTAGATGCCCAGTAATGGGATTGCAGGATCAAATGGGAGGTCTAGCTTGAGTTCTTTGAGGATTCTCCATACTTCCTTCCAAAAGGTTGTATTAGTTTGCAGTCCCACCAGCAGTGTAAAAGTGTTCCCTTCTCTCCACATCCATACAGGCTTCTGCAGTTTTGAGATTTTTGTGATATGGGCCATTCTCTTTGGGGTTAGATGGTATCCAGGGTGGTTTTGATTTGCATTTCTCTAATAATTAGGAATGATGAGCATTTTTTCATATGTTTGTTAGCCATTCATCTGT
>CAUYRH010057709.1:0-19428 GCA_963574655.1 Perodicticus potto
GGACCACACCTACGGTGCATCTTAGAAGGGTGAAACTTGCTAAATGCAAAATACAAATGTTTGAACACAATAACTAAGAAAATGCCATGAAGGCTATGTTAACCAGTTTGATGAAAATATTTCAAATTGTATATAAAACCAATACATTGCACCCCACGATTGCATCAATGTACACAGCTATGATTTAATATAAAAAATAAAATAAAAAATAAATAATGAAAACAAGATACTTGCTGTCACCACTTCTGAGTGATAGACTAGGATGTCTAACCAGCAAATAAGGCAAAAATGACACATTAAAGAGTAAAGATTGAAATGAAGAAAATGGTAAAGTCACCACTTACACACACAATTTTACCTGTGGAAAATCTAAAGAATCAACAATTAAACTAATATACTGAATATAACTGTTCTCCAGGGTTATCAGATATAAGGTCACTACACAAAAATTTATTTTTTTAAGATACAAGTAAGAAAAAACAGGAAACAGATCACATACTGATGATTTAAATTAAATCTAACAAAATATGTAAAAGACACCTATCCAGAAAACGACAAAATGTAGCAAGAAAAATTGCACCAGTCTTCACAGAATGAAGAAGAGTCAAATGAAGGAGGACGCCATATTTGTGGACTGGAAGATTAAAGATGGCTGGGCAGGATATCCACTGGTCAGTGTGGTATGATAATGGTCACAGCAGAAAGCATTTTGGACCAAATGGCAGTGTGATTTTATAATTTATACAAAGATTATTAGAACTAAGAATAGCCAAGATATTTATTCCTGGGCGGCGCCTGTGGCTCAAAGGAGTAGGGCGCTGGCGCCATATACCATAGGTGGTGGGTTCAAACTCAGCTCCAGACAAAAAAGAAATAGCCAAGGTATTTTTTCTCAAAGGAAAAAAATGTGGGTGCTGTCATAGCACAGAATATCGAGACGTATGAACCTGAGACGTTGAGACTGTGCTTAGGTATAAAGTAGACGCACAGACCAGTGGTTGTCAAAGTGCAGGTCTTCGCCAGCGGGGGCAGCAAGAGGAGAATTGTTATATTCAGCATCAGTTTAATTGTTGATTCTTTAGATTTTCCACAGGTAAAATTGTGTGTGTAAGGGGTGACTTTACCATTTTCTTTGCTTCACCAGCCAAGGCCAGTGGGGAGAAACCACGTCCCCCACCCTCCATGTCCCCGGCCCAGAGACCGAGCCCTTGTAACAAGTCCTCAAAGTATTTCTGATGGACACTGAAGTGTGAGAATCTCAGGAAAGATGTACAGGCGCAGAGCAGTAAAACGTGAAGAGAGGGTGGTGGTGCCTGTGGCTCAAAGGAGTAGGGCGCCAGCCCCACATACCGGAGGTGGCAGGTTAAAACCAGGCCTGAGCCAAAAACTGCAAAAAAAACAAAAAAAAAAAAAAAACCCTGAAGAGAGACACATGTACCCCAACAGTATTAACTTGTCTTAAAGTGATCCAGAAAAACACTGGGGTCCTCGTAAACTCAAAAGAAGGAAAACGGTGACCTATCTCATGCTGCACAAAAACTGTATTCAAATCGTTTGCAGATCTGTATGTGAAAATAAAGCAATAAAGCTCTACATTTTCTTCATTGTAAAATATCTTCATGACCTGAGATAGGGTGAGATCCTCAAGGAAAATTACTGGTAAATTGGGTTTAACAAACATGAATTAATTTCATTTATCAAAGCACGTGTTAAGGAGAGTAAAGACGAGATACAAATTAAAGTTATAGCTAGCTATCTCCAGAATAAATGAAGCACTCCTAGGCATCTATGAACAGTCAAAAAAAAAAAAGGAAAAAATACCGAATGGCTGCTGAATGGGCAAAGAGCCACCTTACAGGTGTACAGAATATACAAATGATCCAGTGACAAAAAAAAAAGGTGTTCAAAGGAATTAAAATTAAAACACGACGGATTATTATGCTGCATGCACAGTCACACACCAAACAGCTGACATTAGAAAGTTGTGCGAGTGTTAGTGACTGGAACTCACATGTACTGTTCTTGACGGAATGAGGAGGTTCGACTACTTTGGAAAGCTCTTTGTCTCTATTGACTAAATTGTCTCAAAGCACGACCTCTAACTCCATGAAAGTTGAATGTATACAAGCAGGAATGTGCACAAACACCCCACAGACGTTTAATACGATACTCACAGCCACATTGCTCATCGCAGTCACATCCTTAAGGATGACCAGATGGACATATAAATTCCACATGGAATATAAATGGACATATAAATTCTGACTCCTGCATAATGATTCCTGGCTGGGCGGTGGTCAGCGGGATGAAGTAGTTCTGCTCTTTGAAGAATGGAACAGCCTCAAAACCAGCACCCCTGAAGGAATCCCCAGGGACGGAAATCTCCAGGGACAGGAGTGTACCCTCTGCCATGGCTTCCCGCAGAATTAAACGCCAGGTAAACATAGCTTGTGACATGGAAATCAGGACAGATGACCCAGAGGAGGCAAGCAGGGCTTGTGCCAAGAGGAAGAAATGGTGGGGTGTGACCCAGAACACCTGTGTTTGGGGGGGTTACATGGACGTTCACGATTTCTGAGACTTAACTCAGGCTGAAAACCATGGCATGTGTACTTTTTGTGTGAAGGTTAGAGGTCATTAAGATTTGTGGAATGAAAAATATCAGGAAATAACCTAACAATCTTTTATGAGAACACACTCACACAAATTTGTTTTTGTTATGTGTTTGTCATGTATTATGCCTTATTTGAACAATCGACTTTAGGATTAATTCAAACCAAAATTTCCATCTTGGAGAAGTTGTTTTTTTTTTTTTTTTAAAGATTACCTTCTGCCTTATTAAAACCTGGCACCGAATATTACCACTACCTAGTTTTTTTCCCCCCTCAATTGAAATTTCCGCATAAGAGGATATTGCATAGAATGTTCTCCTATAAACTAAGGGAAATAAAACCACAGCTACACACATATTAGGTTTTCATTCTCTAGTTCCTACGACTCTCTTTTATCCAATCAGGTAAAACTTAAAATAAGTAAAGCATTATTGGAACTTTCTCTTTAGTATCGAATTATTCTGACATTTTCTCACCCACTCTGGAAGGGAGAATACATGTAATTTAATCATTTGCTTTCTTCTAGTCCAATTAAAATCTCTTTACTTAATGTAAGACCAGCTGCTATATAAAAAAATTAAATCTGAAATGTACACGTGAAGTTTCTTTTGGTCTGCTTGCTTGTATATGTTGAAACAATGTTATAAACATTATGATAATGTTAAATTTTAACAAATCCCTAATTAATAAATGATAACAATATACTGTCTTTAATGTGATTTTAGGTTATGAAAATAAGGCTTTGGATGAGTTGAAGTGTTTTGGGGTACACCTCATGTGATTTTCTGAAGAAGGAACTCTGCAAACACAGTTATATACAAATATTCAGCTTCTGTGACTCAGAAAAATTCTCTGAATTTCAAGTTGCATATTTTACTGTATATCTTATAGCCTAATTCATCACTTGAATTTTGAATTATAACCACTTTCCACATTATGAATAGTTTTTTCAAACATTAATGCTACAATGAATATTCATGACATGACTCCCTCACTTCAAGCTGTCTAAATCATGAATTTTCATTTTGAAAGTGAAATGTTTTCTGTCTTGCAAAAATAAACTTACTTTTCATTAAATATTCAAGAAGATCTCAAAGGATGCTGAGCTTCATTTTTTCACATAATTGAAGACAGAATGTAAAACTTAATCAATTTTTTTCTTCCAGTTTCAACAAATCTATAAGTTATGTTATTGAATTTTGAAGGTACAAATAGTAGACAGAATTTAAACACCAGAGATTTGGAAATCTATGTGGCTATTTCCCAAACATACAAACTTATTGGGGCCAATATCAATTTAAAAAGAAGTCATTGTGTTTTGATTTTTTTTTCAATTTATTACTGACAAAAATTGCCAATCTATAATAGAACCCCTCCTACTTTGTAAACATAGTGGAAAACATTACCACTGTTTTGTATACAGTGCTAATGAGTAGAAAAGAATACTGTTATTTCTGTCCAGCAAGCAGGTGTAAATCGGAGTGTTTTAATAGTACTACATTTGTTTCCGATATTGAGCCTCAACAAAAGATTCTTTGACCTTTATAACTTTTATGCTTCAAAATCAAAGAATTTATCTTTCAAGCTTACATTTATGTTGTCTTTTTATGTCCTTCAGCTTTCATTTGCTGTAGTATTTGATTTTTAAAAATTTATAGTTCCTAGATTTAGGGTTACTTCATTTTGATATTGTCTATAAATGTTTTCCTACACTTTCTTAACATGAATAAAACCTCTATATTTTCAGTTTCAAAAATTAATTCATAACAAAATTAAGTACCTATTTTTAGTAGCAAATGTGAATTTTTAGAAACATTTTTGAATGCCACCTGCAAATCTTGGGAACTGTTGCTTTCTAACACTCTAAGCCAATCCCTTGTGATAATTCGCTCTGGTTTTATCTAGAGCTATCTATACATACATACATATAAACAAGTGTCGGGTCTTTCATTATTTTATAAAACACATTAATTTTAACAATTTAACAATAACTTTAACAATCTAACAACGATTTTAATAATATAACAATTAGACTGTAATACACATAGTTTGAAGTAAACAAAAGTAGTGATTTTTGCCTTGTTTTGTATTGCTGTCTCCACTGAATAAGTTGACAATGGCAGAGGAACAGGTAAACGGTTTTTCACTCCCCACTCTCTAAATGCATGAGCAGAAGTGCATGTATCTTGTCTTAGTTGGACGCTTACTATTCACTGATGCTAACAGACCAGGGTGCGGAAAAGATTAGGGGTCCGTCCTTCTGCTTTTCAGTTATAAGCCCGTTCCAGTCCACCCAGGCAGAGTTGGGACGAGATGCAGTCTCAAGGCCCTGGGAAAACCCGGGGCTGAGTTGAGATCCAGTATCAGAGAGTGACTGGTGCCCACCTGCGCACCTCCCACTATTCCATCACGTCCCGTCATTGGAGCGCAAGTGATTATGATTGGTCATCATCATTTCCTGTGCAATGCAGTGACAAGATGGGAACCAAAGGAAAAACTCTGCCTCCTGAGAAAATGGTGAACTGTGAACAGATCTATCTCTTGGAGTCTTACTACCTACTATACGTACTCTCTAAAAATCAGTATTTAAAAAGAAATTCCCCCACGTCTTAGAATGCTAGAGAATAAAGACGCTCTTCAACTCACCATAGGTTGACAATGTCCTTGATCTACCTGCTCTACTTAACATCAGAGCTTAGCCTGACCTCGTGTACATGACCTCAGAACACTTACGTTAGCCCACGGTTAACCCTCTGGGCACACAGGGACCACAGGGGACCTGCTGCTCACCCTCCAGATGGCACGGCTGACCGGGGTGAAGGGAAAGCATCCCGCACTCACCCTGGGGTGTATCTATTGCTCACACACCCTTGTGAAGTCAGAAGAGTCACGAGTCAGATGTCAGGGCCCAGGACTGGCCACGTGTTGGACCCGGCTTAAGTAGATTCTGGATGCCAACCGCTGAGCTACCTTGCTCAGGAACAATTTCTCTTAGGTGCTTGAGGGCAATCTACTTTAGCAGGGGGGAGACAGAGAGAGAGAGAGAGAGAAACAGTCTTAGAAAGATAGATCTTAGTCTTTAGGAGAGCTTGGTGATCTCCAGCAGAGAGACACCATGCTGGCGTTCTGTAGGCAGGAGAGGAGACAGAGTCAGAGTAAGGGATCCGTGATAGAATGCGCATGCTCCTGACTGCCTTCTCCTCCAGCCTAAAATAAGGCTGATCTCATGCCTTTCAACACCACAGGTGCAGAGACTGCCAATTCACCACTGCTCTCATCTGGCGAGCTCTCAGGCTTGTTAGGAGAGCTACATCCCTCTCCACGCCCTTTCCACCAAGGGGGTCCATTATTGAGCTATCCAGGTATTTCTTATAACTCTCACTCCTCCTAGCTATAGGCTATACAGGCTGCTACAGTCAGAGGCTGTGTAAGAGCTTCAAAGTGTAAAATTCAGTTAGTTTATTTAATAAAGTATTATAACTTTCCTATACGTTTGATTCAGAAAACAGAGGGAAACAAACAGGACGGACTTTTTATAATTCTCAGGATTCAAGGCAGAAACTTCCAGTGATTGTGGTAAGACAATAGCCCAGTGGCAAATTCTGCTTCATTAAAATTCCTAACATTGTGTGAAAAGTTACATTTTCCGTGGTGAGTAAACAATGTTAACATTGTTCTGAGAACACTTTGATGATCGGTACATTTGTTTCCAAGTTGGCTGGAAAATAACTCTAATGGGAATTACTCAGGGATGGAGTAAGAATAAACAAGGGGATACGGACTGTGAAACTGTGAAATCCTCAGACGGAAGAATGGTGCTGTTTTTAAAGGCATGAACCTTGCTTTAATTCAAGTTCTAAACTGTGTTCTATTGACATTTTAATTCCCAGTGGTCAAACATTGCTTCTCTTGTGTTTGCTGGAGCAGGTGGAGGTGTGGCTGTGAGTCTTGAATACACTCCCTGGACCCATGCACATGCTCAGGGCTTGACGGCTGCCCTGTCCAACAAGCTGACGGCTTAACATTCCTCCGCTCCGCTTTGGTGGCTTCATCCCAGCACCAGCCTAAGCCCCACCACTAACTTACTTAGACAGTTAGTGAAAAACATTGGCTAGTAGTACTCCAGAGTGTAATCGTAGCATTGAAAGGAAAGCAACACAAAACAACAGTTATTAATAATATTAATGTTAGCAATCTCTGGATTAACAAAATATCATCATCTCTTCCTTGCTCCCAAGTCTTAGCATGAGGGTCGCCTAAGAGCTCTTCTGTCTGATCCAGTCTGCCTTATTCCCAGGTAGGTAACACACAGACAAGAGTGAAATTATGGAAAATTAAGAGAGCTGTGTGATTCCTCCATGGTCTTCAGGCTTCAAAGAAGTGGAAAGGCAATAAATCTCAAAATATTAACCTGCCAAAGAGATATTAATGAGAGCATTTTCTTTGGGTTCAGTCCAGCCCAGGCTTACGTTGGAGATCCACTTCTTTGTACACAGGTAATGTAAGCTGGGTTTTTTTTTTTTCCTCCTTGCCAGGAAACAACCTACTTTGGAAAATAATGGTGAGAATCACAGAGAATTGTATATGAGAAGTATTTGACAGATTTCTCTCTTGTGTACATATTTTCTCTCTTCTTGCAGTGTTCTCTGGCTTCTCCCTGATTAAGGAACTTATGAACAGATATTTTGCGTGAGAACAGCCTTAACATTGGGAGGAAATAATCTCCTTTATCTAATTATCCTACACACACCCTTTTCCCACCAAACAGTATAGAAAATCCAACCATTAGAAAACCTAAGGTAAACTTATCATTCTTGGCATTTGCAGTGGGGTAGGGGATGGGGAGAGCAGAGAGAGGGAAGGAGTGTGGGGTGCAGGGCCAGGGTGTGTGACACACCTTTTGGGGGTGGGACACCATTATAAGAGGGTCTTAACCTAACAAATGCAATCAGTGTGACCTGGTTCTTTGTACCCTCAATGAATCCCCAACAAGAAAACAAAAGTTATCTTAAAATGTGTAAAGTTGTAATGTGAATTGGATCCTTACACTTCAAGAAAGTGCTCAGCAGTAATTGTGGCTGAGTGAGTGCTTCAGTAAAATGAGTGGTGTTGTTTTCTCTTCGCCTGGCAATAAAGACAAAGTAATACCTGAGTAGGACTTTCTTAGGAGGTTTGGCAAAACTGAGATCAGCACTCAAAGCCATCACATTTCTACCTTTAGCACAGTTCTCCAGAATCCTCTATCTACTACACACATCTATTTCTCCTATTACAAGTTAAAGGAGTCTTGGCAGCCTGAAGAGAAGCAGTGAGATTAGCTCATTCCTTTATAATATAATACAAGCAAAATGGCAGCCCGAGAATGGTCCACGGTAAGCCTGTGGACACAGGACAAAACATCCTCAAGTGCTGGGAAAGTCCATTTCCACAAAGACTATCTCAGTATGAGAAAGGTTTTTGACCATTCTCTGCACCTTTTAATTTTTTTTTTTTTTTTTTTGAGACAGTTACACTTTCTCACCCTCAGTAGAGTGCTATGGAGTCACAACTTACAGCAACCTCAAACTCTTGGGCTTAAGTGATCCTCTTGCCTCAGCCTCCAGAGTAGCTGGGAATACAGGCGCCCACCACAATGCCCAGCTATTTTTAGAGACAGGGTCTCGCTCTTGCTCAGGCTGGTCTCGAACCTGTGAGCTTAGCCAATCCACCCACCTTGGCCTCCCAAGTGCTAGGGTTATAGGCTTTAGCCACCACACCCTGGTCCATCTTTTAATATTTTTTTTAACTCTCTTTGCACAGTCTTTGTGTAATGGAGGGGGAAAAGGCTGGAGGCTCTTACATGTGTGACCAGAGCATAAAAAAGCCTGTGATTTTTTTAGGAGAGAGAGTGCAGTGATTAGGGGTTTTCTTGTCCTTTTATTTTTCTCTCCTATATCATCTTTCTCTTTGGGGGGATATTTTATTGTGGTAAAATATACTATACATATTTTATATATATAAAATTCTATATATAATATTATATATAATGATATATAAAAATTATATTATATGTGACATAATTATATATTTTATATAAATTATATATGTAATTTTATAATTATATATAAAAATTATATTATATATGATATAATTATATACTTTAAATAAATTATATATATAATTATGTATTTATATAAATTATAAATAAATTATATATAAATATAATATTATATATATTTATTTATATTTAATATACTATTATACATATTTATTTATATTTAATATAATATTATATATATTTATTTATATTTATATAAATAAATGTATTTATATAAATTATATATAAATTATATATACATGAAATATAAATCTCTTTGTAAATGTTTATATTTATAAATATAAATATATAATATTATATTTTTATATATAAAGTATAATATATATTGTTTATATATAAAATATAAACATTATATATTATATATCTTATATATATGAAATATACATAAACAATATTATATATGTTATATATAATGTTATATATTATTTATATATGAAATTTATATAAAAGTGGCTCAGCACCTGTAGCTCAGAGGCTAAGGTGCCAGCCACATACACTGGAGCTGGCAGATTCAAATCCAGCCTGGGCCTGCTAAACAACAATGACAACTACAACTAAAAAATAGCCAGGCGTTGTCGTGGGCACCTGTAGTTCCAGCTACATGGGAGACCGAGGCATGAGAATCCCTTATGCCCAAGAGTGTGAAAGTGTGAAGTTGCTGTGAGCTGTGACACCACAGCACTCTACCCAGGGCAACAGCTTGAGATTCTGTCTCAAAAAAAATACACACACACACACACACACACACACACACATAAAAACTATAGTAAAGTGCTAGGCACACTTATTTTTTTTTTTGAGACAGAACCTCAAGCTGTCACCCTGGATAGAGTGCTGTGGCATCACAGCTCACAGCAACCTCCAATTCCTGGACCCAAGCAATTCTCCTGCCTCCGCCTCCCAAGTAGCTGGGACTACAGGCGCCCGCCGCAATGACCGGCCATTTTTTGGTTGCAGCCGTCATTGTTGTTTGGCGGCCTGGGCTGGATTTGAACCCGCCAGCTCAGGTGTACGTGGCTGGCGCCTTAGCCTGTTGAGCCACAGGCACCGAGCCAAGCACACTTATTTTAATATATCTCTTTAATTATACTTTTGAGGCCATTCTGAATTCAGCAGTTTACCCACTGCATTCTTGGACACAGGGTGGCATGCAGGAGGACTTTGGTGAATATTTACGGAGTAACAGCCTGCATCTCAGTTCACATGGGAATTGCGTGCCATCTAGGTCCCAGATATTTTAATAAGACATACGTGTATGAACATAACAGCCCAGAAACCTGTATATAAGAGGTAATTTGCACATCAGCTAGGAATAGAACTGAGGTCATAAGCCAAGTGGGCTGGACTTTCTTCTTTCTCGGCCACCAATTAGCACGAGTGGACAGACTATGGCCAGCCGGAGATTCCTTCTCCATTCTTCTTGTTTGAAATACTTTGGCTGTTTGTGCAGAAGAACAAGGTGGCCAGTGTGAAAGCTCAACGGAAATGTAGCACAACCTCCAGGAGGTAGGGCACTGCCACCTAAAGCAGGTGGGAAATTACCATATGTTCCCATTGTTGTTAGAAGTCTCTTCTTGGTGACTTCTGTCATCAGCACTTATTTGATTCAAAGAAACAGGAACTAGCTCGTCTGGGATATTAAGTATTTATGCAAGACACATGTTCTCATGCAAGCCAATCAAAACCGTCACTACTTATTATCTTGTTGACTTCAAAATGACTACATTCCTTTGTGGGTTCAATGTGTATGTTAATGCACCTTTGCTTTTTTCATAAGAAAAGCCTTATTTTGTCAAAGAAGGTATATTTATCATGTTTCATTGAATGCTGCATTCCATGAATAAAATATTACTTTGTTCTCATTTAAACTCAGTGAAATGGTTTTAAGGAAGACTTTCCAAAGCAAGTGACAGAACTTGAGATTTGCAAGATTCGCAAAGAGCATTCTATGGGGAAGGGGTGAGAGAGCTTACCAAGAAACACTCCAAAAACACAGTACATACTTTATTATGCACTGGAGGCAGCACACTGTATTCAAGAAGGATCTTATGGTTGTAGTATGAAGCCAGGGGAAGCATAGGGCCAGATTCTTGTGAAGCTGCAGAAGGTTTGGAGATTATTCACAGAATGGTTGGACTTGTCCCCTATTTAGTATTAATTTGGTGGTCAGTACGAGTGTCTGAAGAATCAAAGGAAAAGTAACATGGTAAGATTTTCATTTTGCGAAAACAACTGACTGATGTGGGGGAGTCAAGAGCTAACTGGAAACTGAGTCCAGGAGTTGCACACCAGTGGTGCAGAGATGATGTTGTTGATAGTGTGTTGACTAGGTTGTGAAAATGGAGGAAAGAGAATGCATTTGAAAGTTAGAAGATAAAATCGAAAGCCATTGGTTGAATTGGATACTGTGGAGGACACGAGAGAGGATGCTTTGTCATGTCTGAGAACCAGGATCTGTCCTGTGCAGAAAGAACTCTAAAGACACAGAACCCTGGCAAGGACTCGCGTCTCTGGTCACGCAACAGCTGTGGACACACCCAGGGGAGTTAAAATTTGACATGTAGGATTTGTGTCAACTGGTGGATTTCTTTCTCCTAATTCAGCTTGAGATACTGTGCTATGGGCACTATGCGTGTGTAATACTCTGCCCCCAAATTATTGGCACAAAACAGTAGCCATTTGTTATGATTGTGGATCCTGTGGGTTGAAAATATTAGACTTCGCAGTGTATATGTGTGTGGGGTGCTTATTTCTGCTTACAAAATCTAGAGGTAGCACGGGGAGGACCCAGCCTAGGGCCAGACCACAGTCATGCCACCCCAGCCCTCAGCAAAAAAAAGAAAAGGAAAAAAATAACAATAAGAAGAAGAATAGATAAAGAAAAGAAAAAATGCAGTTGTATCAAATATAGGTGAAAGAGGGATAAGGAAAGGAAGAAGAAAGACCAAAAAATGGAGGTGATATCTTAGCTATTGCACAAGTGATTTACGTGAGAAAGAGGAGGAAAGTAGAAGAGTCTCTATTAAAAGAGAGAATGAAGAGTGGTGAAATAGAAAAAGAATAAATAAAGCGCAAATACTATGACCAAAAATACAGGAGTCCTTGCTCTTGATGAAAGTAAAGATGGAAATTAAGAATAGAACCAGCCAAACAAAGTAGCAAAGATGCAACACAACAAAACAAAACCAAAAACCCAAAAAAGCTCAACCAGCTAAAACAGCAGCAACCTCAGCAACATAGAAAAGAAGGGAAAAGAATTTAAGTAAAAATAAAAGAATACTAAAATAAAATTATATATATATAATGTATAATATATATTATAACTATATGTATATAATTGTATGTATATAATATGTATATAATTGTATACATATAATGTATAATATATATGTATTATAATTATAGGTATATAATTGTATGTGTATAATATGTATATAATTATATATATATGAAAGGACCAACCTTAATAGGGCTATATATTTTGCAGTATGTTGCTGGGACACCAGGTGGTCCTGTAGTTTTCTTAGGAGACAGAGAACACATCAGGCAACCTTTAAGGTCCTTTTTCCTAACTTAGTTGCCCTCAGTGATTGCCAGATTGTTTCTTCAGCATTCAGACCCCACTGAGTTGGGCTCTGAAAGCTCTCCAGAATCCTTCAGGGGAAGGTCTCACAGTGTCCCCTGACACCAGTTCCCATGGGATGCAGAAGTCCATCCCTCAGCCTGTCCCAGGAATGGAGTTCTGATCCTGGCAGATGGAATTAACATGGCTGTTCTAGTCCCCTGCTAAGACCTTCTCATGACCTTCACACAATGGCAGCCCCCTGGTTGGGAGACCTTCCCAGTATGGCTGCTTCACCAGCCACCAAATTGATGGAAAATCCTCTCCAACTGGCATTCAAATCTGGTTGCTGTGTACTGCTCAAGTCTGTCCACTCTTCCAAGCTTTCCACTCAGCAGGCAGCGTCCCCCAACAACTGAAAACTCCATAAAGGCTTCCTCCCATCTCAGACCTCTGTTGGGTGGGGCAATACCAGCAGTTGCAAACACTTGCCTGATGAGTCAGATATCCACCACTCTGAATCATACACTGTATCCAGCTCACCACCTCCTGCTGTGCTCCCTGAGCTATGACTCCCAGTCAGGTCCCCGTGCCAGGTATGGTCATTCTTGGGGAGCTCAGCTGAATGATCCTTCTTGTCAGCCATCTTGCTCCACCCCCCCCAGTATACTTTTTCTTCTCTCTTTTAGCATTATACATTTTCATTCATATCATTAAAACCTCTTCTTTAATACAATTTTTAAATAAAATTTCATCAAAAGTGTATAACACTGTTTTTTCCACATCAAATTAAAATCATAAAAGTGTAAATAGTTGAATACAGATAAAAGTATTCATTGAACATTTGATTTGTGAGAAGAGAAATACATCCATTTTTAATGTTCTGGGGAAGACATCATGAGGAGAATGAATATTATAATTGCTTCCTTTTTTCTTTTTCTTTCTTTTTTTTTGAAGCAAAGAGGATGTCACTGTTTCTAGAGACTTGCAGAAGTTTGGGGCTCTTAGTTGAGTCATTCCTTTCAGTTTTCTGAATTAATACACATATTCATAGTCTTTGTCTTCTGAAAGGAGCCACAGTGAGTTATTAAAACTCATCCATCATAATGTGGTGGTTTCATGAGCTAGATCTATTCAATGGATGTGCTTTGGTTACCTCTGAATTCTCTTCCAAGTTTTCATGCAGAATGTAGTGCAGAAACACTCCCTGAGTTGTAAAGCCTTAAAAGCATACATAGCCTCAAGGTGAAATCTGTTGAAATCTGTCAGAGGTTTATTTTTCATCTTGCTGTAAAAAACAAACATCACATTTTTCAAATCCTTGGGAAATAAATTAGATTTTAGAAAATCCTTCCTAAATGTAAACACAGGAGGGAAAGAGTTCTTGATCATCCCCAGGAAGTAGTTTTAGGGAAACAAGGGGGATTTATTTTTAGTAGAAGAAAATAAACTGATTTTCATCAGGGAAAAAAACCCAAGTATTCATTTTATTAAGTAAAATAATTTTCATAAAAGATTCAACAATGTGTATACCAAAAACAAAAAAACAGAATAATTTAACAATTTTAACTTAATGGTCGTTATGAATTGAACCACATCCCCTCAAAATGTGTAGGTTGAAGTTCTAACTCTTGCTGCCCTTGAATGTGACCTTATCTGCAAGTAGAGTCATTTCTGATGTAATCAGTTAAGACCAGGTAATCCTGGTATAGGGCAGGCCCCTGATGGCTGGTGGTGTTTTGGAAAGGAAACTTTAGAGATACACATACACACATGGAGAACGGCATGCAAAGATGCAGACAGGGGTTGGGGTGATGTATCCACAAGCCCAGAAAACACCAAAGAGCACCAGCCTGCTGATGCCACAATCCCTGCTGCCAGCCCCCAGGACTGTGAGGCAGCACAGTTCTGAGACATGAGACACTCAGTTGTGAACTTTGCTATAAAGCTAATACACTGGTTGACTGTAACTGTACTTCATTATTCTTTTCTAAAAGGATTTTGCTTAATAAGAATCAGCTGGTATCTCAAGAATGGAAGAAAAAATATCCAATGTACTCAGCCCTACTATGAAGCTAATTTATAGCTTTCATATGAAGGCTAAAACCCAGTTATAGCACAAGAAATGGGGAAAGGGGCAAGGGAGGGGTGGGGAGGGCGGAGGATGGGTGGAGGGAGGGTGATTGGTGGGACCACACCTACGGTGCATCTTAGAAGGGTACAAGTGAAAATTACTAAATGCAGAATACAAATGTCTTCATATAGTGATTAAAAGGCCATGAAGGCTATGTTAAATAGTTCAATGAAAATATTTCAGATTGTATATGACATCAACACATAGTGCCCCATAATCGCACGAATGTACACAATTATGATTTAATTTAAAAAAAGGATAGCAAAAAAAAGAAAAGAAGAATCAGCTGTCTTACAGAAAGGAGTATGCCTTTAGAATCATATTTCAGAATTGAGAAAATTAAAATGTAATTAAAGGATTTAGTAATTTGTGATTCCATGGAAAACATCCTACCCTAGTGAGTCTGGATCCTGGGTGTTTATGGAACTTCCTGTCTGTGAGCGTCTTCTGAGTAACAGACAGCAGCATCTTTAAGGAGACTGTGGCACCGTTGGCTCAGTCCGGCTCAAACAGCATCTTCTCCCATTCCTAATTCCAGGTCTTTCCCTGAGACGATTAAAACCAATTACTTGCTATCACTGGGCCAAAATGCTACAAGAAAAACAACAGGAGGATTCAGTGAGTCTGTCTGTAAGAATAGAAATTCTCAATTTAATCATTCTGTTTGAGAGTACAAATGAGTGCTTTTAGAATTAACTTTCTTTGGACCCATGTTTAGACAGCCTCTTTATTTGAAAGAATATCTATAGATCTGTCAGCCCTAAAGTTGTATAATCCTGCTCAATACCCAAACCTACAGCCACCTTTTTCTCCTTGTTATTTCCAAATACGCATTCTGAAACTCAAAGTCCATCTTATCTTGCTGCTATGCTCTCAACAATGTAGAATTTGATAATCCAGTAATTAACAGCCTAAAGGCATTTGACATTGACCTCGAACACCTTGGGTCTCTGTTTAAAGCAAGGAAATCAACTAGAGGATTAAATTGTGCTGTTGCCAGCAATCTCACGTGGCAAGATGGAAATCATGAATTATGACTGGGGCTGCTGCCTGGCCTTGTAGACCCCACTACTCAGGAGGCTGAAGCTGGGGGATCACTTGAGCCCAGGAGTTCCAGGATGTAGTGTGCTATGACTGAGCCTGTAAATAACCACTGCACCCCAGTCTGGGCCACATAGGAAGACTCCATCTCTAAAAAAAGATAAATTAAAAAAAAATAATGAATTACTAAATGATATGTAAAACTGTGACTGAAGGAATGACTCTCTTTGCATATCACAAACCATGAGTGATGAAAAATCCACTGAGAACAATTAATATGTGAAGTACAATAATAATGATAATAATAATAATTGAAAAATTACATACATTAACCCTCAGGTAATTTGGCTCACATATCTCCAGGGTAAATTACTAGATAAAGTCAACTAGCTTCAAGATATTTTGGGTTATCCCAATATAGAAACATAAAGAAATTATTTACAAAATTTAGTTATTTGAAAGATGTTTGAATTTAATTATGGGCCAAATTTCTTCATTATGCCATGAGTTTTTAGGATTTTATTCTGTCCAGCATCATTATTTGCATGGGTCAGATGAATCTTTATTAAAAATAGTATCATAAAAGGGTCACATGGTCTTTATTAAATAGCTTTCCCAAACATGTCTTTACACTGTAACTTTGGGTGCTGATGGATCAGCCTTTTAGGAGCCATGAGAGAAAGGCCAGGAGAGCCTCAGGGACCTTAGTCCTGGCAAGTTGGAGCTACTGAGTCCATTGTAGCAATTGTCTACCAGACTTAATATTTTTAAAGTCCCTGCTTAATTTTTATTTTTTTTCCACAGTTAAATTTGAGAGGAGGCAAATTAATTTCAATCTTTATGTCTATTAAATGAGGTGTAGACCTTTTGGAATTCTTGAGTGTTACAGTGCATACCACATTTAGATTATACTGATACAAACAAACTTCAGTATTTGAATGTACAACCCCCCCCCCAGGGATTTATATAATCAATACCCAATATAACCCACCAATACCATTAATATAACCAATACTCACTGCCTAAATTATGTTAGTGTTTGTTGTATTTGCTTCAAAATTAAAAACATACAATAAATTGTCATATTGTTGAAGACTAACTGTTCTTCTCCATTTTACTATCACTTCATCCCTAAAAGATAACCATCATTCTGAAGTTGACATTTAATTTTATGTCTGTATATGTTGATTGTATTATTCTAATATTTTTTCTGTTTTAAAATATACATATAGTATCATACAATATACATCTTTGTTAAATTTACATTTTTCACTTATGCTTTTTAATTTTTTATTAAATCATAACTGTATACATTAATGCAATTGTGTGGTACAATGTGCTGATTTTATATACAATTTGGAATGCTTAATCAAACTGGTTAACACAGCCTTCACCTCACTTACTTAATTATCGTGTTATGACATTTATACTTGACTCTTTAGATTTGACATGTACCCTTGCAATATACACCACAGGTGAGGTCCCACCAATTACCCTCCCTTCACCCCCCCCCTCTTCCCTCCTTCATCCTGGACTATAGTTGTGTTTTATCTTTCATATGAAAGTGTGTGTGGTTATATATTGGTTTCATAGTAGTACTGAGTACATTGAATACTTTTTCTTCCATTCTTGAGATACTTTACTAAGAATATGGCCTACAGACACATAAAAAAATGCTCATCATCTTTAATCAACAGAGAAATGCAGATCAAAGCCACTTTGAGATATCATCTAACTCCAGTAAGATTAGCCCACATCACAAAATTCCGAAACTATATATGTTGGTGTGGATGTGGAGAAAAGGAAACACTTCTGCACTGCTGTTGGGAATGCAAGCCAATATGTTCCTTTTGGAAAGAAGTTTGGAGAACACTTAGGAAACTAAAAGTAGACCTGCCATCCAATCCTGCAATTCCTCTACTAGGTATATATCCAGAACACCAAAAATCATTTTACAACAAAGATATTTGCACCAGAATGTTTAGAGCAGCCCAATTCATAATTGCCAAGTCATGGAAGCAGCCCAAGTGTCCATTGACCCATGAATGGATTTACAAACTATAGTATACATACCATGGAATATCATGCAGCCTTAACAAAAGATGGGGACTTTACCTCTTTTATGTTTACATGGATGGACCTGTTTAATTTTTAGCTACATACAGTTGTTGTACTGATTAATGATGCCGCATGTTAAATATTCTTTTCTTCATGGTATCCAGCTCCCAGCAACATCAAACTCTTGGGCTCAAGTGATCTTCTTTCCTCAGCTTTCCAAGCAGCTGGGACAATAGTATCCCACCACAATGCCCCACTATTTTCAGAAACTGGGTCTCATGGTCTCAAATCCCGAGCTTAGGTGATCCACCCGCATTGACCTCCCAGAGTGATAGGATTAGAAGCATGAGCCCACGTGGCAGCCTAGTTTTATTTTCTTAATAAAAACTGTGAGCACTGAAAAAACAAATTATCATTTCACTTGTCCAAATTTCCTAACTATGAGAATGGCCTTTATTATAGAAATAATGTATTTGTTTATTATAGAAATACTGTTATTGTGTTGGGTATTACTAAAGCAAAACTAAAAACCACACCTTTCCACTATAAAGGAATATATGAGACAATGAACAACAAAATAACACTAGAGAGTTTTTAAGTGTAAGAGAAAGAGAAAGGAAATAAAAATTCGGGAAAACAAGGTCTAGTCTGGCATTGGACAATGCCTCATTAGTGAGATATTGTCCAATGCCAAGTTTTACCATGGTCTACTCCTGCATAAATTAATTGTAAATCATGAGATTTCTTCCGAGGCTTAGCTGACCTTTACAATGACCACATCAATTTTCTGTGAGACAAAGGTGCAATGTGAGAAGAGTTTTCTGGAAAAAATAAACAGGATTATTTATTTGGAGGTCATTTTCGCACGAGCTAAGGGAAACAGGAATGTGAGAAATTTCTATTAAATGCTCGAGTTGCAATTCTATGCCCACGTTTTTTAGAAGATTGCTTTTGCCCATCTCCAGAGGAGGCGAGCGTATTCGTTAGCACTTCCATCACAGTTGCTATTGGTGTTAACAAGGTAGGAACTGCTGGGGCTGCAGGGAAGTAACCTTACACTAAGTGCAATGCTTACCAGAATGAGCCGTATCTAGGTAGGTTTGCTTACATGAGAGTCAGGTGTAAAGGTGAGTATCCGGCGCATTTTCACTGACTCATTTGCATTTTGCCAGGGGGTCAATCTGTGAGGTTTGATTTTTGTCTCACACTCAACCTTCTTGCTCTGCCATCCCTTGGGTGTTGTTCCTGTTCTCAGGGTTGTGAGTTAAGTGGCTGCTATTGACTTTCCTGAGTGCGTGGAAAGGGAGGAAATAAAAATACCAGGAGGACCCACACCCCATGTTGGAGGACGACATATGGAGAGAACCCTGCCCCTCTCCCTGGGCCATTAATTACCCAGAAGGACAATTGGAAAGTAAATTACAATAGCTGATGTGGAGAATGGACTGAGGAATAAGCCCCCACTGCTGCAGTCTGCCCCCAGGACCCCCAGACTCTGGGGTGCAGCTTCACTTTCACAGGCAGAGCTCATCAGCCCCTCTAGGAGGGGGACTGTCCCACACCCATCCTACCACACATCTTCCCCAATGACCAAGGCCTCTGATGCTGTCTTGTTGTCACGTCCAGAAGCCTGTGGTCTGGAAAGACACAGCATGGGACAATGTGTCTGATGCACACCCATGGGACAGGAAGTGGACAATGTCCATTAATATTCAGAAATGTACAAAATCAGTGTGCCACAGCCATGATCACAGACTGACAAGCAGGATTGGTGGCAATTCTCAGCCCTGACAATATCTGCAGAAGGTTCTTTTTCCAAGAGTGACTCCCTGGTCTGCTGTGCCCCAGGGAACATGACTCTGCTTTCTCAGAGATTTAACTGTGACAGTTGAAAAAGAACCTGTAGCAATGTCACACTTCCAAC
>CAUYRH010057711.1:0-25102 GCA_963574655.1 Perodicticus potto
CCCCCCGGGGGGCAGCGGGGCGCCGGCCGCTGGGACCACAGTGAACACGTGGGGGCAGACCTGAGCAGGGGCTGTGACTGCAATGAACACACGGGGGCAGACGTGAGCAGGGGGCTAGGACCACAGTGAACACACGGGGGCAGAGGTGAGCAGGGGGCTGGGACCACAGTGAACACGTGGGGGCAGACGTGAGCAGGGGCTGTGACTGCAATGAACACACAGGGGCAGACGTGAGCAGGGGGCTAGGACCACAGTGAACACACAGGGGCAGAGGTGAGCAGGGGGCTGGGACCACAGTGAACACGTGGGGGCAGACATGAGCAGGGGCTGTGACTGCAATGAACACACGGGGGCAGATGTGAGCAAGGGGCTAGGACCACAGTGAACACGTGGGGGCAGACATGAGCAGGGGGCTGGGACCACAGTGAACATGTCGGGGCAGATGTGAGCAGGGGTTGTGACTGCAAAGAACACACAGGGGCAGACGTGAGCAGGGGCTGGGGCCACACTCCTCAGATCCTCCATCACTGCCTCTCATCAGCCCCGGGTTCCCGACTACACTCATCCCCCAGGCTCCCTGGGAGGGGGTAGTACTTAGTCTAGAAGGCCCTACAGTTGGGGACATTTTCCAGCACTGGCTGTCCAACAGGCAGCACGTTTGGGGCCACCTGAACCATCAGTAAACTTTTCTGTCCGGGCACAGAGATGACTTAGTTTAAGGAAGAGTCCGGAGATCGCCCTGCTTCTTTCTGACGGTGAAAGTCGAGTCGTCCCGGGCAGGGCGGCCTCTCGGAGAGTGTGGCTGATGAATTCTGCCCCGTGGAAACCGCCTGATTCTGAGCTTGTAGGTGAGTGGGGGTAACAATTCTGTAAGAATGTCACCTCCTTGGGAGACATGGGGAGGAGACTGGGCCATTTACCTTCTGAGGTTCATTCTACTAAGCTGCTCTGTCGGGCTGGAGCCCTCCCGGTGCAGACCGGAGGAGCGGACGCGGAGGGACTCTGGGGACAGGCCGCAGGTTCTGGGGGTCCGGCTGCCGTCCTGGGCCGCGTTCCGGGCAGAGGCCTGGCCGTCCACCCGGTCTGCCCAGGGCACGGAGCCTCACACCGGCTGCCCCTTCACCTGGCTCAGCCGGGCAGGGACTGCACCCTGTGTTCTGGCGCATTCAGTGGCGGGCCGTGGGGGCAGGTGCTCTGCCACTGGGATGCAAACTCGTATGCCCGCGAGCAGAAGAGGATCCGCAGCACCCAACGAAGCCAGGCTCCTGTCCCTTCCGAGCAGGTCTCAGTTCTGCGAATTTTGCCAGAGGAGACCCCCTCCCGAGCGCGCCCGGCTGCGTTCTGTGCAGGACGCCAGGCCACCTGCAGCAGCCGGAGAGGGACGCGAGGACGCAGGGGCCCAGGAGCCCGCTTCTCAGCAGCAGCGTCTGACCTTGTGCAAAACACAACATCAGTTGGGGGCACAATTCTATTTCCCAAATTTGTCTTCCCTGGTATTTGTAAACGAGCAGAATATTTAGGTTTGATTAACAATGAACCTGGCCCCACTGCCCTGCAACAGAGCTCTGTGGAAACTGAGAGAAAGTGGCAACAAATCAATCCAATGGCCAATTTTAACATTGAAAAGAAGTTGACTAAAATATAAACAGAAAGTGAGGACTCAGACCGGGTGACTGTGAGAGTTAAGGAGAGGTGCAGGGGGACAAATCACGAATCACGGGGCAAAGATAGACAAAGATGGACTGTGAGTCAATACAGTGCTGGGACAAATGGTTTGCTTCTAGGAAAAAGGATAAAAGCATATCTTTGTATTACAATAAACACAAGAATAATTGTCAAATGGCTCAGCTACCTAAATGTAAAAGATACGAAACCATACAAAGACTACCAGAAAAGGGGGTGAATTGCTGTATAACTCCCAAAAGGAAGAATGTTCTAACTATGATGTAAAACCCAGGTAATAAGAGAAAAAATTAACTACTTTGATTACAAAAATGTTTTTAAAAATTACATGAAAAAAATTCCCATACAAAGCTGAAAGATCTGGTGAACTAGCGGAAGTATTCACAGTGTGACCCAGAGAGCTGATGTCCCCAATACCAGGGAACTGCTCAGAACTGAGGCAGGAAATACTAAAAACTTGATAGGAAAATGGTCAAAACACAGTCGATTTGTAAACTCAAAATATATACACGTGGCCCTTCAACATAAAAAATGTTTAGTATTACTCATAATTAGACAAAAAAGCAAATCTCAAATGTCACATAGACATATCATTAAGACCCGTCAGATTGACAAGTGATACATCACTTGTGATACATCATCATGACCACGAACAACAAGCACACTCAGACACTGTTGTTGGGAATACACAGGGGTGCAATCTTTTTGGAAGGAAATGTGGAAATATGTAACAAAACCACACACATTTATCTTTGGGGCCAGAAATTGCATTTCTAGGAAATTGCTCTCAGGTTGCATCTCTTACAGTTTGCAAAAACACATGGCAACATTGTTTACAATTGCAAAATATTGGAAACAACCAAAATTTCTTGTGCAATTTCTTGCACTCATAGGTAGGAAAATGGTTAAGTAAACTTGTTATGCCCACAAAATGGAATTCTATGCAACTATGGAAAAGAAAGAGGGCTCTCTACAAGCTGACCTGAAATGCTTTCTAGCATATGTTACCTGAGGAATCCAAGGGAAAGAGTGTGTGATATGCTGGGGGGTGGGGAGGGAGTGTGTGATATGCTGGGGTGGGGAGGGTAAGGGCAGAAAGGGAGAGAGGACTGGGGCCGGGACAGGTGGGATGTGGAAAATAATGGTTCTTTGAAAAGACTTTTCAGAACCATGTTACTGACACATATTTTATAGCCTCAAAAATACACACGTGTCAAAGCAGGGATGAAGGTGACCCTAGGTACAACAGTAACAGAAACAAATTATCCTACTATATATATATATATATATGTCTCCAAGGAATAACAAAACCACATCTAGGTGTGGGTGACAGGTGGCTAAAGAGCAGTCCAGGTAAATTTAAAAGTTTCACCATAAAAGTTTACCCTAAGAGACACAGGAAGAAATAGGAAGCCTGAACAGTACTACATCAAACAAGGGAATTGAATATTCAAAGGAAATATTTAGACCCCAATGGCGTAACCAGGCAGTTTCTCCAAATATTTAAGGAGGAAAGGATGCCAATCTTCTCAAACTCTCCAGCAAATTGAAAATGACTGAACACGCCCTCACTCTCCCTGTGAGGTCAGCAGCACCTGCGTAGCTAAACCTGACAAGGATGTTATAAGAAAGGAAAAACAGAAACCAATGTTGGGTGTATGCCAACAAGGAAAGAGTCATTTCACACCGCAAATCCAATTAATATAATTTACCATATTTACAGAGTAAAAATTAAAACAATTTTCTAAAAGGATATGGAAAAGGAATTTGGTAAAATTCAATATTTAGTCACAGCTGTGGGGGGGTTTGTGTGGTTTCTTTCTTTCTTTTTTTTTTAACAAAAGGAAAAATAGAACCTTCTGTAGCAACCTAGAAATGGGGGCACTCCCCCCAATCTTATGGAGAGTATCTATGAAAATTCTATAGGAAATATTATACTTAATGGTAAATTAAAGCTTTCCCGCTAAGTTTGGGGACACCACTACTCTTTAACATTCTTCTGAAGATCCCAGTGAGTACATGGAAACAAGAAAAAGAAATAAAGTGTCTAAGGATCACAAAGGAAGAAATATAACTGTAATTATGTGCAGACAATGCCATTGTGGACAGAAAAACATCCAGAGGGGTAAAGCATCTGTGGGAAAATCAGCAGAATCAGTCTGTATAATGATCTGATTTCAATGGGAGGCTTATGATTGTGCACAGAGGGGCTGGGTTGCTGGTCCCTTGGGATTCCTTCCCCTGCCTCTAGAAGTTCACGCTCATTTCCATGGTGCTCGCACATGATCTTTTCTGCAGTTGAAAAACTCCATGGTCACAGGTCCTTGTGCAATAGATGCAAGGGCAAGCCCTTCTCCTTCTCCTGGAGTGCTTCTAACATTTAAGTATACAATAAACAACTGTATGTCACAGACTTTTAAAAAAGTAATAGGAAATTTTGTCACCAAATGGGAAACACTGATGTATTCACTTGCAACTTTTTAATGAAAAAAAATTTATTTTTGTGGAATAGGCAGTTAAAAATAAGCAACAGCAAAAATATTACCTCCTGGAAAGGAGCCTTTTTTATGTGGAATAAGAAAAAGGGAAAACAAAACAATCTATATTTAAAGTTCAGAGGCTGTAAAAATTTCTTTGTGCGTGTCATAGTTTTAGAATGGAAGGGTAAACAGTCCTTTTTAATTTCGTAAATATTTTGTAAAATTTAATGAATATTTTGTAAATAAAGATACATTTAGCCACAATTCCCCATTTTCCCTCTGTAGGGAGTCTTTCTGGGCCACCCTGGGGACACCCTGTGACCCTGTGGTTGCCATCCTCCCCTGGGGCTGGTTCTCAGGGCACAGGCGACCTCAGAGCACCCAAAGCTTTCGGTCCATTATGGCCTGGACTGTAGTCCTAATCTGACCTTCCATACTTATTTTTATCCCACTCAGACTAAATTTTACTTATATGATTGACTTGGGGGGGGTGTTTGTTTTAAGTGCATCTTAATGGTTTTATCCATTATGCCTTTTTGCTATCTGTATTTGTTGGCAGTGAAGTGACTGAAGTCCCACTGGCTTGCGCCTGTTGTCCTGGCATAAATCGCCAGTAACATCCTGTCTCTCTTTCTCTCACTCTACTTACATTCTACTCACTGGGACGAGTCTTGTGGGTTGGCATCCGTGCTCTGAGGAATGGATTTCAGCATTTTGAGGATTCCATTACCCTTCTCTCTAGGTACCTTCTGCTGTTTGCTTTTCCTATTTAAAGACATTATTACTTAGCTATGATTATCAAAGTTATTAAACTTGATTTTCATATACTTCACTTCAGGGGAGTAAAGTTATGGGCAGAATCAGGACCTCTGCCTATTTATATAAATATCTTCCTATCTGTATCTGTGTATCAATCTGCCCCCTCTCTCTGTCGGACAATGATAGAAATTCAAATAAATAATAAAGACTGTAATGTCTTTCCTGTGAAATGCTTCCACTAGAGTGGGAAGATGTAAGCAAAACCATATGACTGTAAACAGCTTAGTGAGTGTCCTAATGAAGGAAAGAGAGGAATGCCTCGGTAATATAAGGATAATGAAATAACGGTAAGCACTCCGTTGTAAGGATTAAGTCTAGGAACTGTTAGTGGTATTTTTTGTCTTGGATATGCCTAAACGCAATGAGATAATTATCTGGTAATATTCATATAGTCTACTAAAACACCATTTTAATATCAAATCATAATTAATTGCCTTATTATGTATCTTTTCAAAAAAACTGCTCTTCATCAATAAATATAAAATAAGGTTCAATATACTACTTTCATACGAGGCATAAATGTATAAATGACCATAATGATTTTTATTTATGTATTTATTTTGCAGTTTTTGGCAGGGGCCAGGTTTGAACCAACCACCTCCAATCCATGGGGCTGGCGCCCTACTCCTTGAGCCACAGGTGCTGCCCATAAATAAAAACCATACTGCTTTTTAAAATTTTTTCAATATAATACAATTATAATTATTATTTAGAAAACAAATGAGCAAGAGACACTCACAGATGGAAAAATCCTTCTTTGATGGTCTGAGGATTGGAAATGTTTGAAGGGCAGATCTCCTGATCAGGTTCTGCCCTTGAATATGTCCTACAAATGTTGAGAGACTTTTTGCCCTTAAGCATTTCAAGCATAATTTTTTAAATGTGGCTGCCTTAGAGTATTGATGTTCATTTCTCCTTTTCTCTAGTAGATGGTGATCCCCCAATGTCTTATAGACAGTGAGACTGTTCCATCCTGCAAAGTGTTTTGCAACAGACTGGTACTCTGTAGCTAAACTGAAAGACACTATATAAGTCTGGTACAGCTGTAAGGAAAGCGCAGGCTGCTTATGTGGGGCCAGTGCATAATACTTAGTGACATCAGAGCCAACATATAAAACACTGTAATAATTGCACAATTTGTTGATGTGCAAATAACATGTGGGTTGAAACGTGATTTTATTTTAACTTTTGAAATATTTCAATTTTACCTATTTATTAAATTCTCTGCAATAATGGTGATAAAGAAGATACATTCAATCACTCTGCCTCGGCATCGTTCAGAGATATTCAACTGAGCAGAGAGACGAGAGCTGAGCAGTTTATAGTCAATAAGACAAACAGATGAGGCAGCTTCGCTTTTCTTCAGAACACGGCGGTGCCCAACACAATCATAAACCTCTTGAAGCAAAAACTTAACAGCTATCACTGCTGACACCTGAGGGGACTGCAAAATTTACTGTTGCAATGGAGAGGTTTCGGGGTGGAGTCTGGGCCGGGTCGGTGAGAAGCGGAGGAGCCCCAGGGGTTGGAAAGGCTTCATTAGGAGAGAACAGAGTGGACCCTGCCCAGGAGTCAGATCCCAGCTCACAGTTCAAGGGACTTTTATTAGTGTAGCTGGAATGTGGGAGGGGGTCACAACAGGAGAGGGAAGTCATCTTTTTTCTGCAGAGTGAATGATGCCGTGTCAGGGACTGATCTTAGAATTAATCCCATCTGCCAAAGTGTTAATCTTCTCCCCAGGGCCTTGTCTCCAGTGCCAGTCAGGACCAGCGGAGGGAATCGCTTGTTCTGTTTCCCCAGGAACACCATCCTTGAAGCATCCCTTGGGCAGGGGTTGCTGTGGCCTTGACATTGGGCTCTGACCTGCTTTCTCTCCCCAGCTGTCTCCCAGAATGGCCCCGCACTTGCCAGGGTCATGAGGATACCTTCTCCACACCAGGGACTCGTGGGAATCCTGAGTGAGACTGGAAATCATGGGATTACCAACTTGAGGACTTGTGGAGAACTCCGAGGCTGCGTGCGATGTGCAGTGAGAAGGCTGCATCAGGAGCTGGTAAGTGTGGGACGGAGAAACCGGAGCTCAGCTTCCAGCTTCCTGTGTCATGAATTAAGATGGGATTTCTCCTTTCTAGGAACTAGAATGTTTTTCCCCTTAAGGAATCTGAAGCTAAGCTATCCTGAGAAGCCAATGCAAGGATCTATTAAAATGAAAGTGAAATTACTTGAACACTGATGAATGCATCAGACACTCCTGGCCCCCTCACATTTGAACATCACTGTCACGCAAACTCTTGCACGGCCTTAGTTTCCGAAAGTTTAAAATGCAATGCTGCGAGTCGTTGAGAAGAAAATCCTGGGGTTCAGGTAGTGAAAAAGGGAAAGAAGAGAGCAGTATACAGCAGACGTGCCCTTTAGATTTCCTTTCCCTGCCAACACAACATTGTAGAATTCAAAAGACCTTTAGAGAATAAAAGAAAACCTGGGGAGGAGCAGAGGGGAGGAGAGTATAGAACATTCAAATTCAGTCCTTAAAAAGCAGATTTTATCCAAAAACCAAAACAAAACAAACATGCTTCTTCAGGAATAGATTCATACATAAATAAAGAAGAGGAGTTTTATTATCAATAGCTGGGTAGGAATTCTCTGCTGGTGATTACAAGTTTGCTTTCAAGATTTTGTTTTTGAGGATGGGAAGGTGGGAGACTTTGAAATCCTCCGTCACTTGTGGTGTTAATCCACGTGGTGAGGAAACTTTATCTCATGTGTATAAACTACACAAAAGTAGTTATGACATTGGCTTTGGGGACTTTTTTCCTCATTAGAAGCTCTCTCTATGCCCGTCATTCTGACCATTTTTACATAGTTTTGCAAAGTAACCTCCCATAAACTAGCTCATATATAAAAACATTTTAGGAAAAGTGATTCAAATATTGTTACCCAAAAATGTAGCTACAATATAGCACTGATGCTCATCTAAACCTTTGCAATTTTTTTATCTCTCAAAACAATAAAAATAATGCAATTTTGACATTAAAATATTTAAATACAGTATTTTATGGCATTTTAAATTTATTTTATCACAGGACATATATTCTATTTGATATGGAATTGTCTTCCAAAGATCATTTTTGGACGCCTCCGGCCCTTCCCCACTTTTGGAATCCAGATAGGAAGGCCATTTATTTACATAAATTTGTAAAGATGGCTTAGAAGTGAAAATGCATAGGATGGAACTAATCAATGGGAGTCTATTAAGAATGGACAGATACATTAGTATGAATTCAAACTATAATCACAGAGGAGAGATGCTGGGAAAGTAACAGTAATTAGCACTTTTACGGCAGCAGGTGGCAGAGACCAGCAACAATCCGGAATGGACCTGAATTTTACTTACGGCAGTGAACGTTAGCAGAAAACATGCACTTAGAATAGAAGATTTGGGTTTCCTATGAAGAGGGAAATAGTGGCCTGTAAGTCACCTAGGGAAGAGATTCACCAAAGATACGAAATAACTACTCAAAGCCATATTTCACTGTAGTAGCTGCAAGTAAGAAAAACATAAATATAACTCAATAAATATGTGCCAGTAATGGAAAATATGATATTGAGAGTTGCTCATAGGAAAGTTGTTTTCACTTTTTTTAATAACAGATACTTTTATTGGTCTCACCATATAAAAAGATAATGATAAATTAGTCCAAAATGAGGCCTTTTAAAAATCAACTGCATGCCCATTTTAGGCTAATGTTTCTAAATATTGTACTAAATGCAAAATAATAGTTTCTTCCTTCAAAGTAAAAAGCTACCAAATACTAAAAAGTTAATTACAAATTAAGAGAGATTTTCATGCTATTGGGTTAAGTACTTTCAGAACTTAGAAAACTGGAAAAATAAAACTTGCGTTGGTTAGGCTTTCATGAAAAGGTTTGGGCTATCAAGCTAAATGTCACTTTCCCCACGTAGCACTTTGCAGTCTGGTGTGGGTGTAACGAGAGTGTTAGGTCACCAGCCACTCTTCTTTCACCCACAGCCAGGGGAAGCATGCAAAAGGGCAAGAAGGCCTGGTTTACACTAAATTCAAATTATCTTATTTTATTTTATTTTTTATTTCAGGTTAATGTGAGGGTACAAACAGCTAGGTTACAATGTTTGCATTTATTAGTTCGAGTCTCTCTTGTAGCTGTGGCCCACACCCAAAGAGGTTTGCCATGTACCCTTACATTGTGCCCATGAAGTGGGAACACCCCAATCCCCTTCCCTTCTCCCCTCTCCCACCTCCCTGCTCCCCCTTCCCGCTAACTTGAATTAAACTGAGTTTTTCTTTTATGTGGGTGTGTATTAGATCATCTACTGGCTTCGTATTAGTATTGAGTACATTGGATTCTTGCTTCTCCATTCCTGAGATACTTCACTAAGAAGAATCACTAATACTTCACTAATACTTCAAATCCATGCGGGTTAATACAAAAGACGTAAAGTCTCCGTCTTTATTTATGACTAGTCTTCCATGGTATATGTATACCTACAGCTTGTTAATCCATTCCTAGGTTGGTGGGCACTTTGGTTATTTCCACATCTTGACAAATGTAAATTGAGCTGTGATAAACAGTCTAGTGCAAATGTCCTTATGATAAAATGATTTTTTTCTGGGGAGATGCCTACTCATGGGATTACAGGATCAAATGAGAGGTCTAATTTGAGATCCTTGAGGTTTCTCCATACTTCTTTCCAAAGAGGCTGAATTAGTTTGCAGTCCCACCACAGTGTAAAAGTGTTTCCTTCTCCCCACATCCACACCAGCATCTGCAGCATTGGAATTTTGTGATGTGGGCCCTTCTCACTGGGCTGAGATGATAACTGAGGGTGGTTTTGATTTGCATTTCTCTGATGATTAGGGCCAATGAGCATTTTTTCACATGTTTGTTAGCCAGTCATCTGTCTTCCTCTGGTTCTATTTGTGTCCCTTGCTCAGGGATAGATGGGATTGTTTGTCCTTTTTTGTTTTAGTTATTGACCCTTTGTTAGATTTGTAACATGAAAATATCTTTTCCCATTCTAAAGGTTGACTATTTGCTTTAACTGTTGTGTCCTGAGCTCTGCAGAAGTTTTTCAGTTTAATTAAGTCCCATTTGTTTATTTTAGTTGTTGTGATGGCTGCTAAAGTCTTCTTCATAAATATCTTTTCCTTTCTTCTAGGACTTCTATCATTTCATGTCTTATATTTAAATCTTTTATCCATCTTGAGTCAATGTTTTGTAAGTGGTGAAAGGCCATCTGCAACAAACCCACAGCTAATATTGTATTAAATGGAATAAAACTCAAATTATTTTATTATTGGATATGTAACTTATTCAAGTTACTTGCTAAGTGGGGCCCCAAGGCCATCTGATACACTTACTAACCTACTGCCCGTACAATCCAAGAGCTGTGAAGATGCATCTGCAAATGCCTCTCATTTATTCGTTCCCTCATTCCGCCTTTACAGAGGCTACTGTGAGTAACAGCACAAGCAGTGAGGATGCAAGGCGAGGTCACATGCATATTAAAGGAGCTGACATTGCATTAAGGGATAGAAGCCTCCCAAATAACTTTATTAAGAGGTAACAGTGCTGGGCCTACTGGCTCATGCCTGTAATCCTAGCACTCTGGGAGACCAAGGGAGGAGGATCAGTTGAGCTTAGGAGTTTGAGACCAGCCTGAGCCAGAGCAAGACTCTGTCTCTACTAAAAATAGAAAAGTTTGTGGTGGGCACCTGTAGTCCCAGCTACTCAGGAGGCTGAAGCAAGAGGATCACTTGAGCCCAAGAGTTTGAGGTTGCTGTGAGCTGTGATGATGCCGTGGCACTCTAGCCTGGAGCAATAGAGTGAGGCTGTCTCAAAAAAAAAAAAATAGGCAAAAAGATTGGCATTTGAAAGATATAAAGAGTTCTAAAGAATAGTGGTTTTCATCTTGAAGTACTGGAGAAGGCTGTGTGAACAGAATGACATTTGAGCTGGATCACTGAGGGCACAGGATTTGATCTTGCAGAAAGAGTAGGAATTTGCAAAAACACAGCCAGAGTAAAGGAGGCAAGAAATCGCACCTGTCCTACCAAACAGTTCCATCTATGTACAAAAAACATTGGGAAATGAGGGAAGACGTAGTCACAGAAATTTGAATCCTTCACTTTCTTTTATTAAAAAGATAAATTATCATTTGCAAAATAAGTGAATTTCAAAAAGAGGAATGTGCTTTCTGGAAGGCAAGATGAATGCTAGGGAGGCCCTGGAGGACAGGAGCAAAGAGCAGAAAGCGCTGTCTTGGGAGCCTGGCACCTGGGTCTCTCCATTCTGCTTGTCAATCCTGGGTGATCTTCAACCTCTGAAATTCAGCTTTTTCATCTCTAATGTGAATACAGATTCCATTCCAGAGGCCTTGTGAACCTAGAGATAGTACATACAATGTGCCTGCAATATAACTGGTGTTCAGAAAATGGTAACTGTCGATGTGATTCTGCATTAAATAGGATTCTACTGATTACAAGAAATCAGTTCACACTCTTATAAGCCCATGGGGTTCTCAAGTCACTGAGAGCTGAGCATCAGGGTGCGCCCACGCCTACTCTTCCTTGGACTTTCTCCTTTACTTTTGTCTTAGATGGCTCCATCCTCTTTCAGGCTGGCTCTGAGAGGGTGACCTGCCAGCTCAGCAGGTCTGGGAACAGGAGCCCCCTTCCCAGCAGGGCACCTTCCGGGTGACTGCTCATCCGCCTACCTCGAGTCATGAGCTGGTCTTGGAACCTGTCACAGACCCTGGGGAGTCAGCCCCTGAAACTGCATTGAATGAGAACAGGAACGGAGGGCATATCGAAGAAGGTCTAGACAAAAAAAAAAAAAAAAAAGAAAGAAAGAAATTCCGCTACAGGCAGCAACACGCTATTACTAAATTTTCAATTTCAGTATTAACCCGCCATTTCGCAGTGGAGTATAAGGAGCATAAAGCAGCCTGAAAGCCTTTGGGCGCACCTTAAGATCTGGCCTAAGTCATAAGGACATGTGTTACTTAATAATAAGTCATCAAGTAGAGGAGGCTTCAAAATTGCTTGATTCATTGTCCTAAAGACATCGAGACCTGAGTTCCTCCACCTTCTGTACTGCCACTGCGTGAGGCTCCTCCCTGGGGCAAGGTGGCTGTGGCAGTTTTGTGTCGTCCTCTGGACCAGGTGACGTCCAGAGGCGGGAGATGGCCCTTGGCCTCCCCACTCTGTGTCAGGAGCCAGGACACGTTTCCTAGAGGATCCCTCCTCCCGCGCCCCTGACTCCAGTAAACTTCTCTCACATCTCATTGGTCACGACTGGGCCACACCCCCGTGCCTGAGCCAATCCCTGACCAGAAGGAGTCATCCCTAAACCCGGAAGGCCAGTGGGGACCACGAGGCGGCGCTCTGGGCAGCTTGGGTGGCGCTTCCGTGGGTGGAGACACGAGTGTCGGGAGCTCGCTACGTGAGCACAGCAGGGACAGGGACAGGGACAGCGGAGAAACGCGTCTCGGGGCCTGTGTGGTGATTTTATGCTAGAAACTAAGCTTTCATCTTGTAGGAGTTGAAGATCCTTTGAGTGGAAAAAAAAAAAAAAAAGGATAAAAATAGGCTCTTCTCCGCCAAGTGCCCGGGCGACATGCACTGCCGGGTGTGTGATGACGCCGTTTGGGCGTTGATGAGGCTGTCTGCCCTGCACCTCCTGAGCCCGGCAGTTCTTCCACTGATCTGAAGAAGAGGCTAGCATGAAGGACTGATTATTCACGCAGCACAGAACTCATATCCCAGCCTAACACAGGCGATCTCTTAGCTATTGACTTAGAGAAATAAAAACATGTGGCATCTCAAAATGGCGGGTGGCTGCTGATCCACACTTCGGGGTGATCCAGCCCCCTCCTCGCCTCCCGAGGGCGCATGAGCAGGAAGCCACGCCTCCAGGCTCCGAGTTCCTCCTCCCGGGGCAGCTCCCGCCTCCCGGACTCTGCCTGGTCCTCTCCATCTGCATTCGCGCGCACTTCCGAATTCGGGAATGACAATTGCTCTGTTTGACTGGAAAGGGATTCCATGGAGAGTGAAATTCATAAAACCAACCAAACTCTTTCTTTTTCCTCAAAGAAGTATGTATACTTTTAGATTAAAAAAAACAAAAACTTTGGCTCGGCCCCTGTGGCTCAACAGGCTAAGGCGCCAGCCACATACACCTGAGCTGGCGGGTTCGAATCCAGCCCCGGCCCACCAAACAACAATGACGGCTGCAACCAAAAAATGGCCGGGCGTTGTGGTGGGCGCCTGTAGTCCCAGCTACTGGGGAGGAGGAGGCAGGAGACTCGCTTGAGCCCAGGAATTGGAGGTTGCTGTGAGCTGTGATGCCACGGCACTCTATCCAGGGTGACAGCTTGAGGCTCTGCCTCAAAAAAAAAAACAGCGACACTTTTTCCTGATTTTAGCCAAGACTGGGGACAGCGAAATAGAAGTCGGTCCACCTAGTTATTTAATTATCCAGCATTTCTTCCACAGCGCGTTAGTGTGTGCACCGACAGCCATCAGCGTGACTTCAGTTGGTTTCATACCTGCACGTTTTAGATTCTTGAGGTAAGTATTGTCACATACGAACATTGTGGATTTAACAAATATGGAGATAATCTTCACCTCACCCTAATAAGCACTGAATGAATTTCTGCTGCATGGCCAGTGTCTGGCACCTCCAGGTCTTCCCAGCTGAGGGACAGAGGCCGCAGTTACAGAGCAGTGACACCTCCCCGTGGTCGCCATGGCAGCAAGACACGCAGTCTGGAGTGACAGGGCGGCCCAGCCGGACTCCAGATATCACCAGGAAGCCAATGCGGAGGTGACAGCCCCGGAGAGCGCACTGGCCTTGGTTCCCGGGGACTGCAGTGACAAAGATCAGCTCCGAGTGCTTCAGCGGCAGCGACTGTTCTCTCTGCGTCCTGGAGGCGGCAGGGGGCGCTGTCTGGGGCGTTCAGGGAGGAACCTGCCTCGCCGCCTCCGCTCGCCCCCCCCACACACACCAGCAGGACTCAGCGCAGGCGCCCTGAGGTTCGCAGCCACGTGGCTCGCGTCTCTGCCGCCAGTGTCACGTGGCTTCTCCCCGCTGGTCCTGTGTCCCCAGGTCCTCTGCCCCTGCGCAGCCCCAGTCCCTGGACTCACAGCGACCCTCACTCCGCGCGGTCACACGGGTGCACATCTGAAATACCCAGGCACGGGGGCTGGGGTTAGGACCTCCCCGCATCCTTCTAGGGTACCAGTCAGCCCCAGCGGCAGGTGCAGGGAATCGGCGACCGAGGCCCGGCAGGGCAGGGTGTGTCGTGGGCAGAAGCGCGGCCGGGCGAGTTTGCCGTGTGAGGACCTGGGACCTTCCTCTGTCTCATTCTGTGACATTCTCTCCTTCTTAACTGCAACTTTTTTTTCTCATCCTTGACATTTTCTCTTCTGGGAGTTTGTACACTTGTTACTGGCTGTGCAGCTTATTGACTGTTGAACCTCCTTGTTCTGAGATAGGAAGAACATGGGTACCAGTGGGTAATGTATTCACCCCTGTGAGGTGACCTGATGCCTTTTAATAGAACTTCCTCATCTGTCCCTAAAGTGTGACTGTGATTAAATAACACACAGGGGAGAAAAAGCTTTGCTATGAAATTGCCATTGTGCTTGGTCATTTCCATAAGCTCCTTGCTAAATGGTCAGCCAGCCCAATGGACACCTGACCCAAGCCCAGGGAATTAGGCCTTCACTTACAAAATTTGGATTTGGCACTCAGAGGCGCTCCTGAGTCCATGACCACCTTGGACCTCGGTAGCCATGCTGCACCGGTGTGACAACATATGGAAAGACAGTGTGCGGGAGAGTAAAGAAAGTCTGGACCATGATGAGCACGGGGCACAGACCATGCGGTCCTGGAGGGACGAAGGTCTTTCCCAGAAGTGGTTTCATTCTTTTGTGAAACCAGACTTGCTGTGCTTCTTGCCATTGAGTTTTCTTCCCTCCTCTTCCCCCTCACCCCACCATTTATCTTAAGCTTACTAGAGCAATTTTCTGCCTCTTACAACCAAACCTTGATTAAAACAATCCTAAACCTTCCTATCAACTTACATCCAGAACTGGCTCTGAATAGCCTCCTTCGTCCTGGAATCGTCAATCCTCTGTTCCCCACCCTCCTCTTCCACAGTGCGGCCCCTCCTCGGTGGGTGCACCCCTCTCCACCTTGGTGTGGAGGTGTTCATCTGCTGGGGAGAGCATTCCACCTGACTCAGAAGCAAGACCTTTCCAATGTCTGAAGCTTTCCACAGGGGCACCGGTATTATATCAGTATTACAAGTGTCATGTATGTACTTTTATTTCTTTCCTGGAAAACAATTCTCTTTACTGTTAAAATGAGAAATGACTTTGAAGGCCTGAACCAATGACTTTAGAGTGAATTATTGGCCTAGTTTATACTTCCCTATAAATGAAGCTTGTAAGATTAATTGAAGCCTTGAGTGTCATACACTGAGGCATAGTCACTTAGCTTTGGCCTTCTAGAAATATGTTAGCAGTCAAGTCCCACAAACTTAAACCAGAAAGGATACACAGTGAAGTGGTAAATACACAGCATCTGAAAGAGGAGTAATTTATAAAGGAGTCTGCGCACAGGGAGTGAGCTCCTTGCTGGAGATGAGCATGTTTGGTGATGTAAGTATACACTAGCACCTGGTGACAGAGCTGGCTGTCTTCTGCCTTAGAACTGCAGCAAGGTGGCTAAAGTAAATTATGATGACAATCTATCTGACAACACTGTATTTCATGCTGCAGGGTCAGTGCGATTAAACTGTCATCCTGTGGGGAGACCTCTGGTCCAGACCATCTCTTAATTTGCCACATGTTGTCCACCTCCAGATTCCTTTTTCTCTTAAACACTCTTCCCTAAATTTGTGGGTTCCAAAGCCCAATTTGACTCGTCACACATCAGCTCCTTGAGGGAGGCCAGCACAGGTCAGGCTGCGTCCCCCTGGATAGCTCTTTTTCATGTCCCCTGTGTCACTTGACCTCCTCAGTTCAGTCTCCAAACTGTGGGGAAGACGCATTGGTTGACACCACAGTGTCAGTAGTTCTCCCCCCCCTCACCTGTAAGTCACTAGGAGGACGGAGCTCAATAAACACAGACATTCATAACTGCTTAGGAAGCATCTGACTTGGCTCCAAGGTATGGGATTGGCCTGGACCCTCAGTTCTATGTCTGTTCCAGTGAGACTGTTCATCTTCCTAAATTTACTCTCCCCCCATGCCCATGACACAAACAAAAGCAGAGGGAATCAGTGCTGGTGTCTCTCTTGTTAGTTCCCATCTTTACTCCCAGGAATCAGCACATCGCAGGCCCTCGGTAGTCTGTTAGATCCACAGATGGTTCTTCTGCAGACTCTTGTGACTGGGCTCGCCCCCTGCCTGTCCGGCCATTTCTGAACACGGCGTCTGACCTGGCCTGACCCTGCGTGGCTTCTGGCTGTACCTAGTCCCCAGTCGTGACCGTTCCCACTTCCTGCTGTAGCTGGTGGCTTCACTGAATCCTGTTCCAGCTAAAGAGATCCCATGACTGATTTCTCAGGGGCCTTCGAATCACAAACAACTTAGTTCAGGGATGATTTGTGATTTGGGTTTAAGATAAAATTAGATCAGCCTTCAGGCTCAGGGAAAGAGAATATGAGCAGATGGTTATTCTATTCTATCCATTTTCATGCTGTTCTTCCATTCTGAATTGATTAGACTGATGTAGTAACCAAGAACAGAAACTAACCATATGATAGAAAAGCATGCAAGAGAATTTAATCTTTTTAAGTCCTTTTGGAAAAATTATAATAGGAATTAATGTGCCTTGAAGATTAACTACATTTGGGCAATGTACTAAACACGTTTCTACAATATTCTCTCCTATAATTCTCAAAACAGCATAATAAAGTAGGTCTCCTTATCACCCTCCAGTGTTACATATTTAAAGGTGAGACTCAGAGATGTGGTAATTTCCCCACGGCCTGTGGGATGTCAGGAGTATGTTCCACTGAGGTCTGGGCAGGTGGCTGTGCCCTTCCACTGAGCCCTGGGAGGCCCTGGTCCCAGGGAGCCGCTCACATGGGTTCTGATGTGAACACCCTCCTGGTGGCTGTCCCGTCCACAGCAGCGAGGAATAAAATGACAGCTAAACCCAGTTTGCCTTGAGCCCAGCACCCAGGCTTGTGGCTTCTAAACTGCTCTGAGATAAATGTTTGTGTTTTAGAAATATGATCTATCCTTTTATCAGGTGATTGGAAGGATAATTGAGGACATATCGTATTGCAGTGGCAGGTGTTTGCCATTTTTTGTGTGCAACACTTAACACAAAGAATCCCAGGTCTTTGGGAGCAGAGCCATTTCAGGCTTCCTGACGCTTGGTGGTGGAAACATGAATTTAACCATGTTGTAGGGCAGAGGAGACCAGTGTGCACATCCAAACAGTGGTCCCTAAGTGGCCTTGGGTTTGTATTTGTATAGGACACATAAGGGTGATACCTTTGCCCAGTGGAGAAAATGACATTGTGCCTTTTATCCTCTGGGCATTTAAAAGAGCCATTGTTTATAAAGAAAAATTATAATGAGATGAAATCTAAATGCAAAAGGAGAGAACAATTTGAGCTGTGACATATCTACTCAATGTATGTTTTCCCCACGTAAAATATGTGCCGGTGAAGAAAGACTGGAAAGAAAGCAGCAGGGTGGAGGTTGGGTATGTGATTTACTTTGTTGCTATTCTCACTTCCTGTTGGTTCTGTAATGCAACTTTGTTTGCAATTGTTTCCAACGTAAAGCAAAATTTTAAAATGCATTTAAAGAGAGAAATATAATTTAAACATTTGTTTAGCAGCTCACTTTTCCTTCCAGGACAAGAAAGAGGATTCCGTTTGAATTGTTCATTCTCTAGACTCCTTCTATCCTCCCATAATTTTAAATAATCCAGCCAGTGTAAAGACCAGTTCTCCTAAAGATCACTGCCTTCATCACATTGCAAATTATAAATCGGAGTAATTTATGAAATGCAGAACAGTGAGACTGCATTTGCTTTCCTAAGTATCCATCCAGGAAAATATTTGTAATTAGCTTGTATTCAATTTGAAATTTGATTTTGTAAATGCCTGCTTGCTTCATTCAAAATTTGGGTTTTGTTCTGCTTTTTAGATCTACCACTTTGCAAATATTTTATTCCAGAGTCACAGCTCATCACATTCTAAAATGAATTGACTTACCAAGGAGCACCGTTCGTGTTTCAGCACATTCAGGCTGCTACAGTGAAATGCCATAACCTGGGTGGCATATAAAGAACAGAACTTTATTTCTCATGGTTCTGGAGGCTGGACGTCCGAGACCCAGGCACTGGCAGGTTCAGTGTCTGGTTCGGTGTCTGGTGAGACCTGCTTCCTGCCTCCCACATGGCACCTTCCCTTACCATTCAGAGGGGCCAGGCAGTTCTCTCGGGTCGCTAACACAAAGCACCAAGCCTGCTTTTGAGGACAGAACCCTCCTTACCTAAGCATCTTCCAAAGGCCTCACCTCCAAACACATCACTGTGAGTTAGAGTTTCTGCAGATGAGCATTGGAGGAGCACAGGTCTTCGGTCCCAGCACCTAACCACACAGCTGACCACTTGTAAGACTCACGCTGAAGGCGAAAGGGATCCTCTAACGTGCTCACTCGCTTTGGTGCTGAACACCAGGCTTTTGATTAGGGATTTTTAAACAAAAGTCCTCAGTCACAAACGCAGTGAGCCCAGGCCAAGATGAATTAGTCTTGGCCCCGTGTATATTAGCTTCCCCTTTCTATTCCTTTTTGGTTGATTTTCATGCAAAGAAATGTCATTGGAAAATACAGAAAGCCATCTACGGAAGTGAAGTTTTGCCTTCTCTTGCCCTAAGAGTCACCGGCAGAGAAGAAAGCGAGCACAGATGAGAGCATTGTAACCAGGACACAGCTGTGGTGGAAATGTCAGGCCATTTGGGGCTTATAGTCATCACCACCTTCATTGGGGTTGCCGTAGTGTGTATGGAGTACGGGGGCAGAGATGCCTTAGGACCTGAAGGGGTGGCCTGGGTTGAGACCAGGCCCCTCACTGCCAGCCTCTGACACGGGAAGTGTTGCTGCGATCAGGGTCTCTGTAACCCTGTGAAGCATTTTGAAGCTCTGACCATCCCTCCCCACCCGCACACTGCTCTAGTCTGAGTTCACTGCGCCATTTCCAAGAGGTTTCCCAGACTTCCTCCCACGTGGCCACTGCCTTTTCACACACCCCTGACTTAGGTGTCTGCTGAGATAGACTTCTCTGCCGGGCTCATGCCTGGCCCTGTGGGACGCTCTTCCCCACTTACGGCCATCGTTGTCACACTAAGGGAGAAACAGGGGGACATGCAGAAGGGGAATTTAAGAGGGGCAGGTTTATAAGGGGAAGACTGAAAAATACACGCACATTACTGGGTCATGAGTTGAAGGTGCCTGTGGGACGCCCGAGTGGAGATATTTAGGAGGCTGTTGGAGCTGGAAATATGGGTTGAGAATTCATAGGCTGGTTAGAGAGGTGTGAAGCCCAGGGCCTGCAATTGTCCAGGGAGAGCAAGTCAAATGGGAAGAGGAGGAAAAGAAGGGGAAACGGAGAAGCCAAGTGAGTTCAGGACCAAAGTGTGTTCACTGCATTGATTTCACAGGGTCGTGAGTCACATTTGCAAGAGCGATCTCTGTGAAGCAGCTGTAGAGGCGTCCAGGTCACAGTGGGGGTCAGTAGACCAGGAGGGGACATCTCTTTGCAGTCCATCACCTGCAGCTATTTGTGGGTTTTACGTGGTCACCGTCAAGAGGCAGGGTGGGAAACCGCACTTGCTCTTTACAGGAAATGGAAAGACGGCTGTGGCTGGAGATTCGAAGGAAATGCATAGTACCTGCATTATCTGTTTAAACTCTCAAGCAAAGCACCCCTGTTTCAGGTGCAGTGATTTATTATTCTACGTATGCACAAGACTCAAATAATTTGAATAAAGGGAAGCTTAGCTGATGGGATCTTTTACTTTGAAGACATCATTTCACAGGAAACGGGGAGCCCGTCCCCTTTGTCACAGTTTTCATGAAGGAGCGGTGGTGTGTACAGCCGCTGTGTGTGCGTAGAGGGTCTGGTGTCGGCGGGCATGGGGACACAGATGGGACAGGGACATGTAAATATTGCCCGGCGTTTTGGGGTCCAGTGAAGATGCTGATCACGGGGCACTTAAAGGCACAAGAAATATACTGTAGTCCCCAAAAAGATGGGGACCCGGAGCAGAATCACCACAGTACCTGAAAATATCTCTGCCCCAGTTAGAGGCCTGGTGGGCTTGTCTCTGTCTCCGGCGAGTCCCTTCATGGGAAGGAGGGCCCCCACTCTGTTCAAATGGCCGCAGGAGACACCGTGTCCATGCTGCAGCGAGCGCTCCTTCCCTGTCTCAATGGACTGTCCCTTTGTCGTCCCTCCTGGACCTCATCAAAACGGCGATGCTGATTTGGGAGCTGTGGGGTGCGGGGCCTCCCTCCCCACAGGTGGGATTTCCTGCTAATCTCAAAGGGAGAGCCTCAGGGGTGAAGGCTCCGTTTCTTACAACAAAAACCTCCCTAAAGGCATAACACGTGATTCATTCTTTGTGAAACTCTGATATCACGTTTCGTAATGTTATATTTAGGAGGTCAGTGAGAATAAATATTGAGGAAAATAGTTTCCAAGTTTTGCCCAGCTTGGTCTAATAAGGTTTATTAAATGATTTATGCTAATTTACAAGGGACCAGAATACGCCGCTAAATAAGTTATATAATGAAGGCATCATTAATCTCTTCCCTAACTCAGAGGGTTTGAAGCTGCTGCATGTAAAGACTTTTCTCCACTGTAAGGGCATCCTGAGATGTTAAGAAGCTCCCCCGCCCTCAGTAAGGTCTCATCAGCAAAGCCTAAGACGAGCCTCTGTCTTGGTGGACAGCCCTGTGGGGGTGCTGGGGGTGACGCAGCAGTAACAGGAACAGCAAACAAGCCCTCTGGGCATCAGCTGGCCATGCTTGCAGGAATGCTACCTGTGCTTGCAAGGCCAATAATGAACACACTCGCAAAAATGAAGGCTGGCGCTCAGCCTGGCGCACAGCTCTTCTCGTGGGCAAGCGTCTGAACGCTGTGCCCACAGCTCCCCTGTGGCCCTGGAGCAACTGGAGTCCAGGCGTCCTTCCCTCAGGTGCCCGCCATAGTCCTTCCTTCTCTAGAGCCTGTGCCCTCTGCTCCAGCCCCAGGGAATGTTTCCCAGCCCAGAAGAAACCCTTCTCTTTCCACTTTGCTTTATAAAAATATGTTGTCCATAGATTAAAAATCCCCTTTATGTTCTTTGCTAAAAAAGCAAAATAGACAGAGCAAAAATAAAAAGAAATCCTTCTTACTCTCAAACCAAGAAGTTTCCTCAGTCATAAGCCAGTTTTCCTTTCCAAGAGCGCAAAGACAGTTCACACTTCAAAACCTTCTAGGGCAGTTGAAAACAAACAGCAAGCCGCCACATTAAAGCAGCTTAGTAACATCCTGCCAAAATAGTGAAATTCTAATTTTTCTGTTTTGTCAGAGTTTAAGCCTAGGGAAGGTCCAAACCCATGTCTTTCTTAGGACAGAATGATCTGTCGCTGAGAACTGTGCCTACAGGGGTTGGGTCTGTATAGGTGACTGGGCCAGTGACTTTCCGCTTTTCCCTCACAGCCGGCAGGCGACCTGACGCTTTTTTGTTTTTTGTGGATTGGAGTTAAAGCTATTTGACCCACGTCTGTTGTCTTTTTATATAAAGACATTACACTGAAATGCCAGATGGGAGCCTTAGTACACCTGTTTCGCTCACTACGGAGTCTGAAGGTTTTTGCAGGAAGGATCTAATTGTTTAGATTAGACTATGAGATGCGAGTGTGTAATGGAAGTGACCTCATCTTAGTGCCCTGCACGCTTTAACATTGACCCCCTGGCCACGCCCGTCCTTAACACTCGAGAAGTCACCATGCGACTTGGGTGGCAGAGCCCCCCGGGCCCCGTGCCACTCTCTCTGGGCTGTGCTCTGCTCCACGGACGCACTTTCCTCTCACAGGTCAATCGCCAAGCTTCTTGTTTATGGCAGGATGCAAGGAAGAAAAAACAGCACATTTCTTTGTGTCAAGAGTTCTTATCAAGAAGATTTTTGCATTGTTGACCAGGAAGAAAAAAATAACACATTTCTTTGTGTCGAGAGTTCTTATGAAGAAGATTTTTGCATTGTTGAGCAGAAAAAAGGGACAGCACTTTTCAGAACCCACAGCCCTGATGTCCATCTGAACACCCTCACTGCGCCTCTCTGCCCCTTCCACCGCCCCAAAAACCTTTCCCAGGCATGTATGTGTTTTACTTAAGTATGTGTTTTACTGACTGTTGATTGGTCAGGCCTTCCTTGACCAACCACAGGGCTGAGAGAGATGATTTAGGAGCTGCTGAACTAGTCCTGGTGAGACAGATCGGGTTAACCTGACCAGCTGGTAGCAACAGGGGTGGAGAAGGGACAGAATCGAGCTGCACATGCGTGTGTGTGACAAATGGGTGACAGTTTCCTTTCCTTGAGCCTTTACCAAGTGTCAGCTGCTTCACACACATTGGTTCATTTGCCCTAAAATGACCTTCGAGAGTAGATACCAGATCGCCATTGTGCGAAGGAGGAGGCTGAACCCTGTGGAGGTCCCACGATGTGCCACAAGCCACACTTCATTTGGGGGTGGGGACAGGGACGTAGATCTGTTTGACACAAGCAAGAGAATCGAGGGGGGAAAGATGTTATCTCCATAGCTGTAGAACTTAGAGACACATAGATACAAACCTCTCTGTCTCTGATAGTTCATTGTCCATGTCAACTTGCAAGGTGTTTTGGATAAGATTAATATGTAAATAGGTGAACTTTGGATAAAGCAGATTGCCCTGTATAATGTGGGTGGGCCCCACCCAATCAGCTGAAGTCCTTTAACAGAACAAAAAGCCCAGCTCCTTGACTGGGGAGCGGGGCCTGCCTCCCACTGCCTCGAGGCTATCGGCGCCCCTGGATCTCCTGCCTGCACAGTGTAGATTTGCGCTTGCCAACGTGACTGCAGGAGCCAGTTCCTTGTAATCAGCCTTTCTCTCGCTCTCTGTCCCTCGCTGCCCCCTTCTCCCACCCTCCAAACACGCAGACATGCCCTGTCGGTTCTGCCTGCTGGCTTTCTGTCTTTGGAGAACCCTGGCTGATACACGATCTGTCTATCAAGAGAAATGAGCAGTTGAGAGCTGTGGCCGCGAGGTGACTGTGATGCTGAGATGACAGGTCACCGGCCCTGGGAATAACCACTGTCATGAAGTAGGGGAGAAAAGGACCAAGGTAAATGTCTCCTTTTTGTGTGACTCTGTTCTTTCCTGAACAAAGGTGGTCTTCAGTTTGGAACACAGTCCTCTATATGATAAACTAGTTAAACATCTTCCTTATGGGGACGGCCAGACACTCACAGACACACACGCTCTCGGGCTAGAAAACCCATCTGAATCTCTAGGGGAGACGCAGACGTGGGGAGCTTTGCTGCCCTGGAGACTTCCAGAATGGCATGAAATGAGCTTGCCAGCTCGAACCCTGAAGGCTACTAGCGGGTAAATATTTTTCTATGGCGGACAGAGCCACAGCAGAGGAAACATTTTCTAATTTCACAACAAACAACATCTTAGTTGCAGTGGCAGGGCCAGCAAGGTGCCCCCTGCTAAGAACCTGGGGGATTATCCTGTGAAGGCCCGACCTGCTGGTGACAGGAGCCCGGCACACAGCACAAGTGCATCTCACTCACCCAGCTCAAGTGGCGCCAGCTCTAGGATGATAGGAAAGGGACTCAATAAAAGGATATTAAAAGACTGAAAATGTCATGGTGACATTATCTCTTAGAAATACCAGACCATCAGTTAAAGTGCCCCTTCCCAGTGGTGCAATTTGCAGGATTTGTGGCTGGAATTTGTGGGTTGTCTGTTGTGGTTCTCAGAAGACGCTTTATGGAAAGTTTTGTGAGGGACCCCCCCCAACTCAGCAGGAATTCTGTCTAATTGTGCCCCCTGTGCACATCCGAGCACAGTGTTTAGAGCCGGTAATTGGCAGTGAATCAGGTGCATGTGACAACTAATTGCAGTGAGTTACAGAAAGTTTAGAGTGAAAACACACGCGCCTGAAGTGTCCTGCTTCCTAGGAAGAGTATCATTAGCTTTTATAGGACTGTAGGGCATTCTTGAAGTAGCAAAAAATTTTAGTTCTTTTTTAGAGATTTGAACCTCGTCAAGTATAGCTCCTCTACACACAGTGTATTTTTGCTAAATGGTATAGGTGCCTTCCAGCAAATTCAAAGGAAAGCTAATGCCAGTTCCCTTTGATGTCCTTTATAAGTTGGAGATGACTTCCCAAAGGCACAAAGTCTTCCAACAATCTAAGCTGCAAACTCTCAGAGAAATAGCTGATAGCCCAGTGGCAACAGAATTTAAGGCACATTAACTATTTTGTGGGTGCATCATTAGCTCCAATTAGAAGACTCAATTTGGGGGGGGGGATTTTTTTTTTAACTTTTTACCTAATCTAACTTCTTCCTTTGATTCATTTTCTCCAATTCCACATATATGTTTTCCCAAATTATTATCATCAGGCTTGTTCTTATTTTCATGTCATTGTTTGTTTGATAAAGAGTTCTTGGTAGACACACGCTGGCAGGACACTGCTGGTGCTGGGGAACGCTAGACAGAGAAACAGCACTGCCTTTTAGGAGCTTTTAGTTCGTAATAGTATTTAACTTCCACTTAATACTGAAGTCTGCTGGCACCCCCCACAACTCACAGAACATATTCATAAGCCACCTCTTGAAAGCTCTCAGAAGCCTCTTCCACAGTGGTGGACCAAGAATTTCTTTTTTTTTTCTTTTTTTTTTGAGACAGAGCCTCAAGCTGTCACCCTGGATAGAGTGCTGTGGCATCACAGCTCACAGCAACCTCCAACTCCTGGGCTCAAGCGAGTCTCTTGCCTCTGCCTCCCAAGTA
>CAUYRH010057712.1:0-12779 GCA_963574655.1 Perodicticus potto
TTCTTGTGAATTTCCTAGGCCTGAATTCCATGGATGGACTGTGTCCATTCATTGATACACTCATTCACCTTGCCCCTGGTGGAAGGAACTGTATTCATTCGTTTCCTGGCCAAGGAACCCATACACCTATATATACCCTGATGCCAGAGGCCTAGAGGAGGAGACAGGGAAAGACCGGGAGAGGAATGGAGAGAGCATCTCTCTCCCCACTTGAAATCTCTCCCTCTACCAGGAGCTTTGGTGTTTTCTGTATTCTTTTCTGTAAACCAATTCTGTCTTACCACGGAGGGGTAGGGGGGAAATAATGTAATGAATAATAATAAAATACATCTATTAAAAAAAAAAAAAGAAAATGACAAAGACACAATATGGAACAATATATTTGCAACACAGTTAACTGACAAAGAGTCATTATTCAGAATATATAAAAGTTGTTTATAAATCAATATGAAAAGACAAGCAGCTCAACAAAGAAAATGGAAAAGAGAATTGAATAAATACTTCACAGAAGGAGAAACTTGAATGGCTAATAAATATAAGAAAAAATGCTAAACTGCATAAGTAACCTGAGAAATGAAGTTAACAATGATACGCCCATCAGACTGGTGAAATTTTTAAGTCTGACAATAATTGGGATTGGCAAGAATGTAGAGCAAGAGGAACATTTATATCCTGCGGGAGGTAAACAACCACTTTGGAAAACAGGTTGGCTTCCTAGCAAAATTGAACATGCCCATGGCCTAAGAATCATCAGTTTCATTCCTAAGTACATATCCTAAAGAAATCCTAAGAATTGTAAGAGATATGTAAAATAATGCTTGTTGTTAGTAGTATTAAAAACAACCCAAATATCCATAAGAAATAAATGTTTAAATAAACTAAACTAAGCCAGGTGTGGTGACTCATACACATAATCTTAACATTCTGGGAGGCTGAGGCAGGTGGATTGCCTGAGCTCAGGAGTTTGAGATGAGCCTGAGTTAGAGCAAGACTCCATCTCTAAAAATAGCTGGGCATTATTTCAGGCACCTATAGTCCCAGCTATTTAGGAGGCTAAGGCAAGAGGATCACTCAAGCCCAAAAGTCTGAGGTTTCTGTGAGCTATGATGCCACAACATTCTACTGAGGGTGACAAAGTGAGACTCTGTCTAAATAAATAAATAAATCAAATAAACTACTGTATAACAATTGAAATAACTAACCACAATTATATACATCAATAGAGATAAATCTCCCAATGGTGAGTGAAAAGATGAGAAGGGAAAAATAATTAATGTGGCATGATTTACATCAGCAGTCCCCAACCTTTTTGGCACTGGGGATCGGTTTCACGGAAGACAGTTTTTCCACAGATTAGAGGTACAGGGAGATAGTTTCAAGATAATTCAAGAGCATTACATTTATCGTGCACTTTATTTCTATTATTATTACATTGTAATATTTAATGAAATAATTATATAACTCACCATAAGGCAGATCAGTGGGAGCCCTGAGCTTGTTTTCCTGCAACTAGATGGTCCCAGTGCTAGGAACAATGACTCAGCTCCATCTCAGATCATCAGGCACCAGGTTCTCATGAGGAGCATGCAACCTAGATTCCTCATATGCACAGTTTACAAAAGGGTTTGGGCTTCTATGAGAATCTAATGTCACTGCTAACCTGACAGGAGGAGGAGCTCAAGCAGTGATGAAGCAGTGGGGAGTGGCTGTAAATGCAGATGAAGCTTTGCTGGCTCTCCCAGCATATATATATTACTATATATATGTTATATATATATAATCTTTCTGTTTCTCTCCTTCTCACTCTCAATTATATATATAATTATATATATTACATATATTAATACTGTTTCTCTCCTTCTCACTCTCAATTATATATATAATTATATATATTACATATATTAATATTATATATTAATATATATTATGTATATAATTGAGAGTTCTCTGTCTCTCTCCTTCTCTCTCAATAATATATATAATATATATGTTAATATATAATTATATATAACATACATAATATATATTAATAGTATATAGTATAGTATGCATTATAAATTACATATATAATATATTAAATATATAATTGAGTGTTCTGTGTCTCTCTCCTTCTCAATTATATATGTATATAATTATATATATAATTGAGAGTGATAAAGGAGACAGAGAACTCTCAATTTTATATATTTTATATATGCAATTGAGAGTGAGAAGGAGAGAGAGAGAAAGAGAGAGAGAGAGAGAGAGTGAGTGTTTAGGAATTGTAGCAGAGATATCTAGCTTGCTATGAAGAACTTGTGGTTTCTAATGTAGAGTTGCCCTTAGGGAGAATCCACTCAGCCAGATGACATTTACCAGCTGCTCCTTCACCTCCTCTCACTTTATAGTATTGGGTCTAATTACATGATTGCATTATAGTCAAAGGAATGTGAAGGTATGTCATCTTTCCCAGGCCTGCCTCATAAAAACTTCCCACAGGATATTCCTAGTTTATCCCCTTCCAGCTAACTGGAATAGAAACAACCCTAAGCTTACTTGGAAGAAGGTGAACTGTTAACCTGTTCACCTGTCTGGCTATATAACATTCCAGTAATGTTACATGAACAAGAAGTAAACTTTTATTTAATTTAGGTGAATATACATTTGGGATTTATTTGTATAGCAATTTGTTTACCCTCACTAATTCAGAAATGAATACCTTTAAATGGCATGCTTTCTAGGAAAGATTTAAAATAGAGAGATGGGACTTAGCCAAGTATATAGTGATATCGCAAGCTGGAAAGACAGAGCCCAGAGTGATTTTGTTTGTTTGTTTGTTTGTTTGCTTTTTTGGGAGAGGGTCACACTTTGTTACCCAGCTAGTGTGCCATAGCATCAGCCTATCTCACGGCAACCTCAAACTCCTGCTTTCCAGTGATCTTCCTGCCTCAGCTTCCCAAGTAGCTGGTACCACAGGGACTCCCCACAATACCCCTCTGATCTTTTTGTTTATAGAGACAGGGTTTTGGTCTTGCTTAGCCTGGTCTCAAAGTCTTAACCTCAAGGGATCCTCCTGCCTTGGCCTTCCAGAGTGGTAGGTTTACAGGCATGAGTCATGGTGCCTGGCAGAGTCCATATTTTAAAAAGGCAAACATTAGAAAAAATTATATTAAACTATCCATTATATTCAAAGGATGTGTGTATTTTTAAAAACTATTAAGAAAAACGAGAGAATAGCATTAAAAATAAGAATGTGAGGGATAGGTGGGATAGCTAATGCCTGTAATCATAGCGTTCTAGGAGGCCAAGGAAGGAGGATTATTTGATCTCAGGAGTTCAAGACAGCCTGAGAAGGAGTGAGAACCTATCTCTACTAAACATAGAGAAAAATAAGCTGGTGTTGTGGTGGGTGCCTGTAGTCCCAGCTATTCAAGAAATGGAGGAAGCTTTGATGAGAAGTCTAGAATCTAATTAAGAAGTCGCAATACCCCAGAGGAGCACAAAACCAAATATAGTCACATTGAAAAGGGGGCTATGTCAGAAGAATGTAGAAAAGAATCTATGTCCTATTTGCTTAAACTATTCAAAGATCTCTGTTTGATATTCTGTAAACATAACTTCTGATTTTCATGCCCCTACATGTTTCAAGAGGGAGAAGGAGGACGGTCTTTTCACTTGTTCTCATTGTCTAGACATCTCTTTGGATCCAAAAGATCTAAGCCAACATGGCCCTGAGGAAGCTAGCAGTTAGGATCAAAATGATGAGGTCTAGAAGGAGCATGTGTTGTTGGATGTTGGGCTTCTATGTGAACATGTCTCTGGATCTGACTGTAGCCATTGGCTTGCTCATATTTTCTAAGGACCTGTGGAGCATCAGGTGTGGGTATGTCCTGATGAGACCACCAGAGAATGCTGAGACTTTTTTCTCTGCTGCTCTTGTCCTGAGGTGCTCATACTTCACCTCTTGCTGACACTACTTGGAAGTGAAAGTAGGATGAACAGCAGGATGTACTGTGGGTCTTTGCAGAGAATCTGCATGTCATGAAGATCCTTTCCTAGTGTCTTCAGATCTAAAGTTCTGGGTCGTAAGCCTAAAGAGGATATGTGAAGTCACTGCTGGCATAGAAACCGAGACTATTCTCCACGTGAACCCAAACTCGGAGAAGGTAGAGATTTTCTTTGACTGTAACTTGAAAGTAATTTAATTTTTCAACAAGTGTGATGGTTTCATTTATACAGCCTCACAATGTCTAGCTTGGAGCTTCTGTTTTCACTCTCGTGACTTGTGATCCAAAGGGACAGTGAGAGCATGCAACCCGTAAAGGTCTGTGCCAAGAAAGCTATAGATGTCTCAATTTGGCCACAGTCCTCTCAAGGATACATGTGATCTGTGCTCCAAAGGAAGAGCATATGGTATGAAACTGTTGGATCCTACATTCCCATGTCCTCTGACATTACCAGGAGTTTATAAGGTTGAGAAAACTATTCAATTTGTTTTACTAAAAAGGAAGTCTTAGGATTAGAATTGTAAAACTAAATAATTGATTTTAAAACCTGACTTAATTCTAAATACTTGTCTTTGCTCAGGATGAAGTTGAAGCAGACTCAAGAAGCCAACAGTCTGAGGGCTGGTTTTGTTTCTTCTCCTTGCGTGTCTCCTAGGGACCACCTTCGAGAAGTGTTGCTTCAGCATGTAACTAAGAACTTGTTTCTGAAGAGAGCCTATGTTGGCTTTTCATTAGCCTAACTTGGAAGGAAATTTTATCTATGTATAGGCCACAGAGGGTGGAGAATCATAGGGCTGGAAGCACTCAGATGAACACAGTTCTAAGACTTAATGAGAAAGTCAGGGAAGAATGACTTGTGGATCCCCATCTGAGATTGACCTTGCATGGACTTAAGGTTGACTCAAAGAGCATAATAAAGCTATTTTTCAACCATCTCCACCCCAAATTAAATAAAATGAAAAACAAACCTATGTTTTTCTGGTAACTTAAAATATGATGTACAGGTGTCTCTATAAAGCTATCAAGAAATAATAATTTTTTTTTTTTTTAGACAAAGACTCAAGCTGTGACCCTGGATAGAGTGCCGTAGCATCACAGCTCACAGCAACCTCCAATTCCTGGGCTCAAGCGAGTCTCTTGCCTCCACCTCCCAAGTAGCTGGGACTACAGGCGCCCACCACAACGCCTGGCCATTTTTTGGTTGCAGCCGTCGTTGTTTGGCGGCCCAGGCTGGATTTGAAAGCACCAGCTCAGGTGTACGTGGCTGGCGCCTTAGCCCACTCAAACACAGGCACCGAGCCAAGAAATAATAAATTTTTTGATAGATGGTGTTTGGAACACAGGCTGTTAATATGAAAAAATAAATAAAACTGGCTCGGTGCCTGTGGCTCAACGGGCTAAGGCGCCAGCCACGTACACCTGAGCTGGCAGGTTCGAATCCAGCCTGGGCCCACCAAACAATGGTGGCTGCAACCAAAAAATGGCCAGGCGTTGTGGCAGGCGCCTGTAGTCCAGCTACTTGGGAGGCAGAGGCAGGAGACTCGCTTGAGCCCAGGAATTGGAGGTTGCTGTGAGCTGTGATGTCAGCTGTGGTGACAGCTTGAGGCTCTGTCTCCAAAAAAAAAAAAAAATAAATAAAACCCATGCATTTTGCCAAACGAGATTTAACTCCAGAAAAATAAATGCCTAAAAGTGAAAAGTAAAACTCCAAAATAGATGTAAGAGATGACTTTGTGACCTAGGGTTAAGAAAAGACTTCTTTGACAAGATCTCCAAAATTACAAATAATAAAGTATCTGAGTCCATCAAAAGTAAGCATAGAAAGAGCTAGCAAATACATGGAATACTGGGAGAAAATATTTGTGACACTTAAAACAAAAAAGGAACTTTTATGAGAATATACACATTGCTTCTCAGACTTTTGGCTAAGCTCAAGTGTAGTATCTATTCTTATCAGAATATGCAAAGAACTCAAAATCAACAGGGCCAGATAAACAATAGAAAACTTGGCAAAGGATATATAAATAAGCATTTCCTTGGGGCAGAGAAGCCCAAATGGCCAACATGTAGAGAGAAGCTCAATTTTACTAGTGGTCAGAACTATGCAAATTAAAACAATGAGTAACCACTTGATGCCAATATGGCAAAACCGTTTATAAAGGCATATATTTCCAAGCTGGAAGTGGAAATAGGGAGACAGGAATGCTTAGTTCTGTTGGAAGGAATATAAACTCTACTTGAAAAATTTGTGTATGTCTTACGATTTCACTCCTGGGTCATCATCTCAAAGACATTCTCACATTGGGGTGGTGCCTGTGGTTCAACAGTGTAGGGCGCAGGCCCCATATGCCAGAGATGGCAGGTTCAAACCCAGCCCCGGCCAAAAACTGCAAAAAAAAAAAAGAAATTCTCACACAGTTCTATAAATATTCAAGAATATTCACTGTGGCATTTATGCTATGGAGGAGTTGGAGACACCTTGCATGCCACCTTCTGAGTGCATTTCTGTATTACACAGGCTGGAAAGCTAAAAACTACACTTCCCAGATACCTCTGCAGCTAAGGTTCTGGGTGAGATTTAGGTTCTGCCAATCATGGGCATTTCTGTGAGACTGGGAAGGCTGAAGTAAGGTGATTTGCTATTTCTCCCTCTCTGCTGGCAAGCATTATTGTGAAGGGATTTGATTTTACCGTGTTAGTGTTACAAAGGTTACAGTGACAAAATCCTGACTGGATGTTGAGATGCAGAGTGCTGGACATCACTTTTTCCTGGAGTGGATTATGGCATGTATAGTAAGTTTCTGGAACAGCAGCAGTAAGAAGCTGCTTCCTAATCAAGGCAATCTCAGGATAATATTCAGGCAGCTACTGACGTTAAAAGGGAGAATGGCTCTCTGAGTAGCTTTGAAAGTCTTTCCTTGGTGTTCAACCTAGAGTCTTACTTTCTTTTTTTTTTTTTTGAGACAGAGCCTCAAGCTGTCACCCTCGGTAGAGTGCTGTAGCATCATAGCTCACAGCAACCTCCAATTCCTGGGCTCAAGCGAGTCTCCTGCCTCCACCTCCCAAGTAGCTGGGATCACAGGCGCCCACCACAACACCCGGCCATTGTTTGGTTGCAGCCGTCATTGTTGTTTGGTGGGCCGGTGCTGGACTCAAACTCGCCAGCTCAGGTGTATGTGGCTGGTGCCTTAGCCCATTGAGCCACAGGCGCTGAGCCGAGTCTTACTTTCTTAAGCATTCTCAATGATTCTATAATGCATCCCTTTCAGTTTAAATTAAAAGTAGATTCTCGTCTCTGCATCTAAACCAAAACTTGGTTGATTCTACCAGGATGCCAGAAATTTGTTAATATTCTTCCATGTTTTGCAAAGTTCACACGCCATTAAAATTCCATCTCAGTTATTCCTTCCATCAGGCAGATCTACTCTTTCCACTCCCTCCTCTATGAATCTCTTAGATTTTTGGTTTTTGTTTTTCTTAGGGACAGGGTCTTGCCTTGCTGCCCAGGCTGGAATGCAGTGATGCAATCATAGCACACTGTAACCTGAGATTCCTGGATTCAAGCAATTATTCTGTTTCAGTCTTCCAAGTAGCTAGGACTACAGGCATGCCCCATCAAGTCTAATATTTTTATTTTTTTATTCCTTGCAACTTGGGATACAGACTAAAAATATGCTTACAGGGTTTATGTAGGGACAAATGCTTTTGCACTAAAGTTTCACCTTTGTCTGCCTCTCCAAGACTTTTTTGATGGCTGTCAACCAGGACATTGTCTTCCTTTTATCTTTTTGTCTTGCTATGTTGTCCAGGCTGTTCTCGAACTCCTGGCCTCTCAAAGTGCTGGGATTATAGGCATGAACCACCACCCTGGCCCTGCATCTCACAGTGTTTTACATTTGCATTGTAAAATTACTTGCTTACCTCTTAGTCTTCCTCTTTAGAACATGAACTCTTTGAGGCCAGGGATGGGATCTTATTCATATTTGTAATCCCAGCTTCTAGCATTACAGCCATGTTTCCTCCCAATTCAGGGCCTTTGCACATGCTGTACCGCTGGCCAGGGGAGGCTCTCCTACGTCTTTTCACCTAATTAAATCTTACTCATCTTTCTGATAAGCTCGTTCCTTTTGAGATTGATTTACACTGTTCAGTATAGGAGCCATGTGTAGCTATTTCAATTAAGTAAATTAAAATTTTAAAATCAGTCATCAATCACACTAGCCACACTTTAAGTAAATACACACATGGTCACCATATTGGATAGCACAGAGTATACAACATTTTCCCCATTGCAGAAATTTCTTGTTGGACAGCACTGACCTAAATAGATTAGGGTTCTGTATTTCATATTATTGCAATACTTTGTACTTTTCTTGCATAGCAATTATCAAACTTATTAATGAATTTATGTCTGTCTTCCCCACTAAATTGTAGGTCCTGTGACGACAGAAACTATCTCTGTTCTGTCTTCCATAGTGCTTAACAAATAATGGACACTAAATAGGTATTTGCCAAATGATAAGTGAACAAATGAAGTTATCTTCTAATAAACACAAAAATTCTATTCCTTACAATTTGGAATCCAGACTAGAAATGTGATTAGAAGGTTAATGTACAGCTGGGCGCCTATAGCTCAGTGGCTAGGGCGCTAGCCACATACACCAGAGCTGGCAGCTTCAAACCCAGCCTGGGCCTGCCAAACAACAATGACAACTATAACCAAAAAATAGTTGGCATTGTGGTGGGCACTTGTAGTCCCAGCTACTTGGGAGGCTGAGGCAAGGGAATTGCTTAAACCCAAGAGTTTGAGGTTGCTGTGAGCTGTGATGACACAGTACTCGACTGAGGGTGACATATTGAGACTCTGTCTCAAAAAAAAAAAAAAAAAGAAGGTTAATGTACGGACAAATGCTTTTGCATTCAAGTTTCAGATCACTTTCTGCCTTTTTTTAACTGAACATTTAATTTCCTTTTCTGAAATGAAGAGGACAACAATGTCTAGGTAGGGAGGATTTGGGAACCTGTTACTTGTTAATACTTAAAAGATGATATTCAAAATGCCAAAATGTGAAACATATGATTTAAAAAAAAATTTCGTGTTGTTCCACTTAGTGTTATATTTGAGGGTCAGACATAACCGAAAAGACATACTTATAATAAGTGAGAAATATTTCACTTCATTTATTTAGAATTATGATGATTAAATTTTTATTTTACTCTGTAAGGTAGAAGATAGATTTAAAAGTGCAACTTTATTCTTTTGTAAGTTATGCAACAACATACTTTAAAAAGAATAAATAGTAGAAATAGGACAATTAAAAGAGCTCTTAAGTGAATACAGTGAAATCAAAATAATCAATTAAAAATTTCAGCTATCATAGCTAACAAGTGATTACATGTATTTTGATAATATTAGGAATATTGGCACTTGGTAATATTAATAGAGCTTTGAAAAATTAGCAGCATGTAATATTATTGCCCTACACCCTACACGGTGCCCTGACTGTATCTGTTTTCATTGGGATTTAGCTTTAATTAACACATCCACATCAGCTTTGTCTGCCTCTCCAAGGCTTTTTTGAAGGCTGTCAACCAGCACATTGTCTTCCTTTTTTCGAGGCCTCTGGAAAGCACCATCTCTGGAAGCCAGAGAAGCTCCAAGGGCAATAAAATTGTGCACATCCTGCAGTTTCTTACGCAGCCATTCCACTCTCTCCACTGAGTTCAGATGTTTGCCCAGGTTGTGCATAAACTGTATTTCACTCACGGATCTCTTCCTGGGAAGAACAGAAACAGAGAGGGCCACTCCATTAGCACCTCCCTTCCAAGTCATAAAATCCACCTTAAAAATCCATTTCCATGCCTTCAGGGCACAAAGCAGTACTTACTTGACAGGTTTCCCATCTGATTTTGTAAGAAAACAAATTGCCAACATGACAATCATTACTTTAGCCATGTCTTTTGCAGGTATCATCCTTGCTAAAAGGAAAAGCAAAATGGAGATATTTAAAAATATTTTTAATACTCCAAACTATATAAATAAATTCACAGTAGTTTTTATTTAAAACCATATAACCATGAATAGAGTATAATAGTAACTTACAGGGTTGGTTTTCAGGTGAGACCTATGGAATCAGATTCTTTATTTTATGGCTACATTACTATACATTATATATAAACATAATTTGATTTAGGGATGGACAATTTAGTTTTGCTTTCGGTATCTTTTTACAATTTCTTGTGCAAATTTTTTTTTTTTTTTTTTTTTTTGAGATAGAGCCTCAAGCTGTCACCCTGGATACAGTGCCTGGCATCACAGCTTACAACAACCTCCAATTCCTGGGCTCAAGTGAGTCTCTTGCCTCCACCTCCCAAGTCGCTGGGACTACAGGCGCCCACTGCAATGCCCGGCCATTTTTTGGTTGCAGCCGTCGTTGTTGTTTGGCGGGCCTGGGCTGGATTCGAACCTGCCAGCTCAGGTGTACGTGGCTGGCGCCTTAGCCCGTTGAGCCACAGGCCCCGAGCCTCTTGTGCAAGTTTTAAAATATGAATCTTAAGCCACAAGAGGAATGAAAGAGCTTACTTTTGAGAATTTCCTCCTGCATTTTATGTTAGTTATGCCTAATTGCTTATAATTTGCTTGAAAATGGCTAATTTTCTTAATTTGTTAAATTGCTAACATTATTTATTTAGCAAATCTTTTTCATCAGTAAACTTCAACCACTGCAACAATAATCATAAATGCCAAATTAATAGGCTCTGACTTAGAGATTTTTTACCAAATTAACACTTCTCCTAGCATTACAAAAAATGTATCAAAACATTTAAAAATCTTCTGATTACTTGTTATATGTATTTTGAGCTTCAGCTATAAATGAAATACTTGTGTACATCTTGTTTCTTCAACGTATTTTATGAACAATTATCTTTTCATAAAATTTTTGGCTCTTTCCTTTTTTGCTTATAAAGCTTTTCATATCAATATAGGTAGGGTATTTTTACCTTAATCTGCATGACAATTGTTAAGGCTCTTATTATAGAAGTGCTTTTTCCTAAGGCTCAGCATTCTACCTTTTAACATACGGAGAGTGGTCATGTACTCCTTTCGAAGGGAAACCACATCATTTAGAAGTAGCATAAGGAACATTATAATCTATTACATTTCTATTCACTCTACAATATAAAGCTAATGATGGAGCAATAAATGAAAATTTCCTTTTTTGGTTTATATCAGAAATAAGCACAGTCGTCAGAGGACAGGAGTGCTGGTATGTAATCCTCATTATGCCACATTCTCTTAGTGACCTCAGACATCTCTGCTTTGGTTACTTATTAGTAGTGAGATAGATGGGCTCCATATAAGAATGTCTTGAGAAGGAGCTGAAAAATGGTTGTGAAACACCCTTAAAATTCATGTAATACAATTTTCATGAAATACAGTTTTCAGGAACACATATTAGAAAAGGCTGTCATTTATGTAAAGGGAATAAATACTCAGCAGTCAAACTGAATTTATCCAACTTTAGTATATAGCCTGAGCTCTCTATAAGGCACAAAATAAACAATCTGGATAAGGATACGCTGCAGGAAAAATGGAATTTTAACTATACTTAATGTATGGTGGTCATTTAAATCAGAACTATTCATTTATCGTCAGCCTATTTTATTTCCAAATTTCTATAAAAATGCTGTTAAAGTATGTAATACCAAGTTTTAATTATTTTTCCTACAATTCAGACGAATTTTTAAAAAGCAATCTATCTCAAAATACTTTAATAATGTAAATAAATGCTGTATAAGTCCTTTAGTATCATAGATTTATTTCGCATTGTGGCATTTTATATTAAATACAATTCAACTCCCTTAATATTTTACCTTGAACAAACAACATATTTGTAGAATGTGAAATGAATGCATTAAATAATTACTTGATTATCAAAAATTTCATAAAATTAAAAATAATTTTAAGATTACTTACCATACAGGATCTTAGAACCAGACCTTCTTTCAGGTATATTAGTAGTGATGTTGACTGAATAAAATAGAGAAAGCTGATGAATTGGACTGCAGACCCTTAAATGTGACTAGTATATATAGGTCTTCTACTCACCAAGAGAAGCATTTTTCTTGTTACAGATGATGTCATTCCAATTCTCTGGATCTCAACTATAGGATCAAAGCAGCACACACTCCCACATTGGGCGGGGCCAAATCCTCTTAGTTTAGATAATTGGATACTAAAAGGAAAACAGTATGTGGCTGGGAAAAGGACCTATGCAAAGACTTTTCACAAATACTGGATGTACCACCTAGAAAAGTTCCGATTAGCCAGATGAATCGAAATTTATACTACAAAGACACTGATTTTAAAGATTTATTATAAAGTCATCATCTTACTTGAAAGTAAAATCTGAAAATAAGTATATTTGTTATAACCATACTGTAGTACAATTATTATGATTGTAAGTCATATGTTATGCATATTTTACAAGCCATTTTTAACCAATTCTTATCACCTCTGGTCATCTTTTTAAAAAATAGCTATAGTGCTTTTCTTAAAGAAAGTGTTAAAAATAATTTGAGGGGGGGGAGGGAGGACAGATGGAGGAAAGTAATTGGTGGGACCACACCTACAGTGTATCTTAGAAGGATACAGGTGAAACTTACTAAATGTAGAATATAAATGTCTTAACACAATAACTAAGAAAATGCCATGAAGGCTATGTTAACCAGTTCAATGAAAATATTTCAAATTGTATATAAAACCAGCACATTGTACCCCATGATTGCATT
>CAUYRH010057714.1:0-28742 GCA_963574655.1 Perodicticus potto
AGTAATGGCACTCCAACAAACGAGCAACTTTCAGGGGCAGAGGGAAACCAGAGGAGCTAAAAACAAGTGCTTCCAATGTGGTCAGACTGGCCACTTCAGAAAAGACTGCCCCCAGCAGCACCACTGGCTGGGCAAGCCACCGGGCCCCTGTCCAGAATGCAAGGGTGACCACTGGAGGGTGGCCTGTCCCCAGAGGCAAAGGCCTCCTGGGATAGTGACCCCATTGGAGCCCAAACTGGACTGAGGGTGCCTGGGGCAAATTCTCATGGCTCCAGCTTGTGTCATCACCCCTTAAGAGCCCCAGGTTTGCCTTATAGTGGAGCGCCGGGAGATAAAATTTCTTTTGGACACTGGAGCAACCTTTTCTGTACTTTTCTAAACCCTGGTCTAACCCCAAATCCATAACTATACAGGGGGTGTCTGGAAAGCCAGTTACCAAATTTTTCTCCCAGCCTTTAAGCTGCAATTGGGATGACTTGCTGTTCTCTCATGCCTCCCTAATCATGCCTAAAATTCCTGCTCCCCTTTTGGGGAGGGACATACTAACTAAAACAGGAACTTTTCCCTCCTGGAGATCTAGTCATGATCAAAACTCTTCCCTCTAATTCACCTTCCCTAACCCCAACTTGGGAAGTCCCCTTTCCTATTATCTTGTCTTCTTCTACACCTGTTAAAGTTATAGGAGTCAATTCCTGCATACATCATTCACGAGTAAAATCCTGGAACCCTCCATCTTCAATGGAGGCAGACAATGAAGACAGCCAACCACAGACCACCTACACTTAAATGTCATCAAGCCATATGCAATAAAGATGATTCAAGTCCATGAACCCCTGTATCACTCTCCCTCCAGAGAAACCCTAACTGCCCCCTTCTATCATCGCCCCATTCAGCAGGAAGCAGTTAGATCGAGTCTTCGCCCCTTTTCCCTAACAACAGTTGGGGTTTCTACTCGGAGAGGGAGAATCGATGCAGGACATTTGGCGCCCCAGCCAGCTCAGCAGAGCTGGCAGACCTGCCGCCTCCTCCTTGGTGGTGTCAGTGCTGCAGCAGCCAGCTGAAGAACCAGTGGGCTGAATGACAGGCAAGGAGGGGGACCTCCAACCCCCATTGGAGGCTCCAATAGCCAAAAAGGCCGGACAACTGGGAGAAGACACCTGTGCCTTGGTGTCTCCTGCACTTTACACTCAGGACTAAATGTGAAACCCCCATTTCCTATGCCTAGGTCATTTTCATGTGAATTTCCTAGGCCTTAATTCCATGAATGGACTGTGTCCATTCATTGATACATTCATCCACTTTGCCCCAGAAGGGACTGTGTTCGTTCATTGATACATTCATTCCCCTTGCCCCGGTGGAAGGGACTGTGTTCATTCGTTTCCTGGCCAAGGAACCCATACACCTATATATACCCTGAGACTAAAAGCCTAAAGGGGGAGACGGGGAAAGACTGGGAGAGAAACAGAGAGAGCTTTTCTCTCCCCACTTGAGTTCTCTCTCTCTACCAGGAGCTTTAGTGTTTTCTGTAAATAAATTCTATCTTACCACTGGGGGGAAAAATGCCATGAAGGCTATCTTAAACAATTTGATGAAAACATTTCAGATTGTATATGAAACCAGCACATTGTACCTCTTGATTGCACTAATGTACACAGCTGTGATTTAATAAAACAAAAATATATACCAAAAAAAAAAAAAAAAAAAAGACCCCAACCCCACAGGGTCTGAATGCTGAGGAAACAATCAGGTGCTCATCAAAGGCAACTAAGTTTGGAATAAGGACCATAGATGTTGCTGGCTGTGCTCTCTGTCTCCTAAAAAAACCCACATGGCCACCTGGTGTCACAGTGAAGAGGTGGTGAGCTGGTGTCACAGTGACATATTGCAACATACTATCATCAATAGCAAGGACTTCTGTTTATTTGGCCATGAGGAAGAGTTTGGCTTTGCTCAGACAGAGGCCACTTCAACACCTAACCTCTAAGGCAAGGTAATTTGAAGCAAAGCAGGAGGTGAGAAGGAAAAAGGAGAACAAAGAGGTGAACAAGAAAAAAGACCACATGAGGAGGAACCAATAGAAAAATTCAGGCAACATGAAAAACCAAAACAGGAACTCCTACAAGGGACCATGAGGCAGCTACTGCAGAAGACTCCACCTATAAAGAATTAATGGACTTGACAGATAGAGAATTTAAAATATGGATGATAAAGACAATAAAAGGAATGGATGAGAAAATGGAAAGACAGAACCAAAAGTCAGACAAGAGATATGTAGAATATAGAAAGGATATGGCAGAACTTAAGGAAGTGAAGGAGACAATCAGGGAATGTAAAAATATAGTGGGAAGTATCAAAAATAGATTAGAACATGGAGAAGAAAGAACCTCAGAGCTAGAGGATAAAGTTTTCAAGTTAACCCAGGCAGTTAAAGAGGCAGAAAAGAAGAGAGAAAAAGCAGAACAGGAGCTTAGAAAATTACGAGACTCCATGAAGCATTCAAATATATGAATAATAGGGAAGAAGATTGAAAGGGAAGAAGATTGTCCCAAAGGAATGGAAGCCCTACTGGAGGCCCAAGTTTTACTTGGGCCCCAACACACTCTTTTCAGATAGGTATTGAATACCAGGTCATCCCAACTCAAACAGGAGCCTCTCCAAGACATATTGTAATGAACATGTTGAAAGTCAAGAAAAAAGAAAAAATTCTGCAAGCAACCAGGAGTAAGTGTCAACTAACCTACATAGGCAAAGCCATTAGGATGACAGCAGACTTTTCAACTGAAACTTTCCAAGACAGAAGAGCATGGTCATCAACCTTCAACATTCTTTTTTTTTTTTTTTTTGAGAGAGCCTCAAGCTGTCACCCTGGGTAGAGTGCTGTGGCATCAGCTCACAGCAACCTCCAATTCCTGGGCTCAAGGGAGTCTCTTGCCTCTGCCTCCCAAGTAGCTGGGACTACAGGTGCTCACCACAATGCCTGGCCATTATTTGGTTGCAGCCATCATTGTTGTTTGGCGGGCCCAAGCTGGATTTGAACCCACCAACTCAGGTGTACGTGGCTGGCGCCTTAGCTTGCTGAGCCACAGGCGCTGAGCCGACCTTCAACATTCTTTAAAAAAAAACAATTTTCAGTCCAGAATTCTGGATCCTGCTAAACTAAACTTCAAACTTGATTGAGAAATCAAATCTTTTGTGGATATACAAGCACTGAGGAAATTTGCCACAACAAGCCGAGCTGTACGGGAAATATTTAGACCTGTTCTGAACCCTGATGACCACAATGGACCACCAGCAAAGTAAATACCTAGAAGCCAAAAGTCAAAACTTAGCTTCCACAATGGTGCAAAGGATAAAACTACACAATGGATTCTCACCAAAAAAGATGAATAGAGATTTCGGCCACACATTATCAATTATCTCAATATATGTCAATGGACTGAATTCACCACTGAAGAAGCAAAGGCTGACTGAATGGATAAAAAAGCACAATCATTCATATGCTGTCTCCAGGAGTCACACCTACTCTTGAAAAACAAATGAAGACTCAGGGTCAAGGGATGGAAAACAGTACTTCAAGCAAATGGAAATCAGAAGAAAGGAAGGGTTGCAATCTTATTTTCAGATATGAGCAGATTTAAAGCAACTAAAGTTAAGAAAGACAAAGATAGATACTTTATACTGGTCAAAGGAAAAATACAACCAGAAGACATTTCAATTTTAAATATTTATGCACCCAACTTAAATGCTCCCAGATTCATGAAACATTATATTGATGGGTCTGAGCAATATGATATCCCATAACACCATAGTAGTTGAGGACTTTGACAACCTTCTGACAGAACTGGACAGATCCTGTAAACAAACTAAACAATGATACAAAAGACTTAAATGTGACCCTAGAACAAATGGGATTACTAAAATACACAGAACAAACCATCCCAAAGCTAAAGAATATACATTTTTCTTGTCAGCCCATGGTACATACTCCAAAATGGACTACATCCTAGAACACAAATAAAACCTCAGCAAATTTAAAAAAGAGAAATTATATCTTATATCCTCTAAGACCACAAGGCAATAAAAGCAAAACTCAATTCCAACAAAAATGTTCATCCCCACACAGACTTGGAAATTAAATAACCTTATATTGAAAAATAGTTGGGTTCAGAAGAAATTAAGGAGGAAATCATTAATTTCCTCAAACATAACAACAAACAGAAGTTACTAAAACCTGTGGGATACAGCAAAAACAGTCTTAGGAGGGAAATTTATGGCATTAGATGCCTACATTTGAAAAACAGAAAGAGAGTGTATTAACAAACTCATGAGCCATATTATGGAATTGGAAAAAGCAGAACAATCTAATCCCAAACCCAGCAGAAGAAAAGAAATAACCAAAATTCAATCAGAGATTAATGAAATTGAAAACAAAAGAATCATTTCAGAAAGTTAAAAAAACAGAGTTGGTTTTTTGAAAAAATAAATAAAATCAATAAACCTCTGGCCAGATTAACTAGAAACAGAAAGGAAAATCTCTAATAACCTCAATCAGAAATGATAAAGGAGAAATAACAACAGATGCCACAGAGATATAAGAGATCATCTCTGAGTACTATAAGAAACTCTATGGCCAGAAACTTGACAACATGGAGGAAATGGATCAATACCTGGAATCATACCCTCTCCCTAGACTTAATCAAGAAGAAATAGATCTCTTGAACAGACTGATTTCAAGAACTGAGATCAAAGAAACAATAAAAAAACTCCCAACAAAAAAATGCTTTGGTCCAGATGGTTTCACAACAGAATTCTATCAAACCTTCAAAGAAGAACTTATACCTATATTGCAGAAATTATTCCAAAAAACTTAGAAGGAAGGAATCATCCCCAACACATTCTATGAAGCAAACATCACCCTGATACCAAAACCAGGAAAAGACCCAACTAAGGAGAATTTCAGACCAATTTCACTAATGAACATACATGCAAAAATTCTCAATGAAATCCTAACCAATAGGGTGGTGACTGTGGCTCAGTGATTAGGGCAATGGCCCCATACACCAAGGGTGCTTCAGGTTAGAACCCAGCCCCGGCCAAACTTCAACAAAAAAATAGCCGGGTGTTGTAGCGGGTTCCTGTAGTCCCAGCTACTCAGGAGGCAGAGGCAAGAGATATGCCTAAGCCCAAGAGCTGGAGATTGCTGTGAACTGTGATGCCACGGAACTTTACCAAAGGTGAAAAAGTAAGACTGTCTTAAAAAAGAAAAAAGGAAAAAGAAAAATCCTAGCCAATAGATTATAGCTACACATCAAAAAAATCATTCATCATGGGATACAAGGCTGGTTTAACATACCCAAGTTCATAAACATAATTCACCCTATCAACAGAAGCAAAAAACAAAGATCGTACAATTCTCTCAATAGAAACAGAAAAAGCATTTGATAAAATTCAGCATCCTTTTCTAATTAGAATACTTAAGAATATAACTATCTTGTACGTATGTATTTTGAAACCTTTTAAACCTGAAAAATAAATAATCATTTAATGTTAAAAAAATAAAAAAAAAAAGAATATAAGCATAGGCAGAAAATTTCTTGATCTGATGAAAGCCATCTATGACAAACCCACAGCTAATATGTATTGAATGGAGTAAAACTGAAAGCTCCACTTAGATCTGGAACCAGACAAGGTTGTCCTCTTCAACATAGTGCTGGAAGTTCTAGCCAATACAATCAGGCAAGATAAGGAAATAGAGGGCATCCAAATGGGTGCTGTAGAGGTCAAACTCTTCCTCTTAGCCAATGATGTGATCTTATACTTAGACAACTCCAAAGACTCAACCACAGGACTCCTGGAAGTGATCAAGAAACATCACAATGTCTCAGGATATAGAATTGATGTCTACAAATCAGTAGCCTCTTTATATTAACAAACTCATGAACCATCTTATGGAATTGGAAAAAGAAGAACAATAACAACCAAAATGAGAAGCTAATAAAGGACACAATTCCCTTCTCAGTAGTATCAAAAAAATTAAATACCTAGGAATAAACATAACAAAAGATGTAAAGCACCTCTACAAAGAAAGTTAGGAAACCCTAAGAAAAGAAATAGCAGAAGATATTAACAAATTGAAGAACATATCATGCTCATGACTGGTAAGAATCAACATTGTGAAAAGGTCTATACTACCCAAAGGAAGCTACAGATTCAATGCAATCACCACTAAAATACCATAATCATACTTTCCAGGTTTGGAAAAAATAATTCATTTTGTATGGAACCAGAAGAAACCCCATATAGCCAAGGCAATTCTTAGTAATAAAAACAAAGCTGTGGGGTATCATCCTACCAGACTTTCAGCTATCCTACAAGGCCATCATGATCAAAACAGCATGGCATTGGCACAAAAATAGAGGCACTGACTTTTGAAACAGAGTAGAAAACCATGAGATGAAACTAACATCTTATAGCCATCTGATCTTTGATAAAGAATGTACACTGGGGAAAAGAATCCCTATTTAATAAGGCTCCAGGGAGAACTGGATAACCATATGTAAAAAACTGAAACTGGACCCACATCTCTTACCACTTACAAAAATTGTTTCAAGATCGACAAATGATTTATTTATTTTGTTTTTTTAGCAGGCCCAGGCTGGGTTCGAACCCACCAGCCCTAACAGCCCTGTTTTATATTGCCAGTGCCCTACCCACTGAGCTACAAGCACTGCCAGGCTAAAAGATTTGAATCTAAGGCATGAAACAATAAAAATCCTCAAAGAAAGTGTGAGAAAAACACTTGAAGATATCGACCTGGGAAAAGATTTTATGAAGAAGACTTCCATGGCAATTACAACAACAAGAAAAATAAAATAAATGGGACTTAATTAAACTGAAAAGCTTCTGTACAGCTAAGGAAATAATAGTCAAAGCAAATAGACAACCTTTATAATGGGAAAAGACATAGGAATTGGACCAAAGCTTTGGACCAAAGACATATGAATTGGACCTAACTAGGATCTATAGAGAACTCAAATTAATCAACAAAAAAAGAGCCAACAATCCCATATATCACTGGGCAAAAGACATGAATAGAATCTTCTCTAGAAGACAGACAAATGGTTAATAAACATATCAAAAGATATGGAGAGAAGGGAACACTTTTACACTGCTGGTGGGACTTCAAACTAATACAACCTTTTTTGGAAGGAAGTATGGAGAATCGTCAAAGAACTCAGAGTAGACCTTCCATTTGCTCCTGCAATCGCTTTACTAGGCATCTACCCAGAAGAAAAAAATCCTTTTATCATAAGGACAATGCACTAGACCATTTATTGCTGCTCAATTTACAATAGCCCAAATGTATAAACAGCGTAAATGCCTACCAATCCAGGAATGGATTAACAAACTCTGGTATAGGTATACCATGGAATACTATTCGGCCACTAAAAATGATGGAGATTTTATATCTTTTTTGTTTGTTTGTTTTTTTGAGACAGAGTCTCACTTGGTCACCCTCAGTAGAGTGCCATGGCTCTCAGCAACCTCAAAGTCTTGGGCTCAAGCAATCCTCTTGCCTCAACCTCCCAAGTAGCTGGACTACAGGTGCCCTCCACAATACCTGGCTATTTTTAGAGATGGCATCTCGCTCTATCTAAGGCTGGTCTCAAATCTTGAGCTCAGACAATCCACCCACCACAGCCTCACAGAGGGCTGGGATATCAGCATGTCTGGCCTGATTTTACATCTTTTGAATTAACTTGGATGGAGGTGGAACACATTCTTCTTAGTAAAGCATCACGAGAACGGAGAAGAAAGAATCCAAGTACTCCATTCTAATATAAAGTTAGTATATGAGCTCATACAAGTGGTGGAGATAGTGGTAGTTTCCATAATACCCCTTTACAATCACCTGTGTGACCCTTGTAAAACCAGAAGGATCACAGTGAACTGTTATATTCCTAAATACTGGTAGCCTAAATTCGTAGGTTATATGCTGTATGTTGAATCTTTGCTGTAAAGTACCTACCAACCTCTGGTACTTGGCATGTAGTTGTGAGATGATGATTGCATTTTTTTTTTTTTTTTTTACTCCCAGTAAGAAGGAGTCTTGTGAGGAAGGAAGCTTGTGAGCAGATGGCTTTTTCATGGAAAAATAGAAGAAAACAATTGTTACCTTGCCAGAGTTTATGTTAACTTTTCTGCTGTCACCATATAATTCACAGGGACCTTGATTATCTTGACATCCTGCAAAAATATCACAAGGATCCACAATAATGTCATCATGCTGATTTGATCTCAGAAATGGGAATGGTGAGGTATTTGCAAGCCCTAATAATTTACATTTGGCTCTTGCTGACCAGTAGGGTGGCCTTAAGCTGCCTCAGTGGAGTCTTGGTTCCTCTAAAGGCAATCTTCTCCACATGATCTCTACCTGCTTTGGTGTCTCTGCTCTTTCTGTACCTTGTTGCTTTAGTCTTGGGTTAACAACAGCTCAACATTGAGTCTTGGGTACATCATTAACGCTTGTTTGTGGTTTTCCTTCCCTTGCTCACACATGTAATATCTTCTGTATTAAACCCTCCTCAAATTACCTGGAGTGTACCACTTGTATCCTATTGAGGTCTTACTGGATTTATAAAACATGTGATTTCACATGCACATGAACTCACTGTAGTATTCTTACAAGTATTCACCCTACAAACATAGTCATTCAGAGTGGGGTGTGTGTGCACTTGTGCATATGATATATTATATTAATAAATATATTCCTGATAGGAAAAACTTACACTTAACTAGAAGAACAAAATATGCAGCTTTTTGATTTACCTAAATGTTGATCTGATGCTTAGGAGCATTTTCCACTGATAAACTTTTGGCCTCTGAGATTTCAAACCATTTTTTCCTTTCATAACAATCAATATACTTTAGGTGCCTGAAACTATAGGGCATAGTGATGTCAAAATCTTACTGCAATTCCAAGAGTCAGCACAATGTTCTCCACTCTATTTCCCAGAAAACAATTTTGCTGGGGGACAACTAGCAATTAAATCTATACACAGGGCTGGGTGAAATGGCTCATGCCTATAATCCTAGCACTATGGGAGGCCAAGGTGGGTGAATTGCTTGAGCTCATGAGTTTGAAACCAGCCTGAGCAAAAGCAAGATCCCATCTCTACTAAAAATAAAAAAACTGAGGCAAGAGGATTGCTTGAGTCCAAGAGTTGGAGGTTGCTGTGAGCTATGACACCATGTCACTCTACCCAGGCCAACAGCTTGAGACTCTGTCTCAAAAAAAAAAAAAAAATCTTTACACAGAACTTACTGAAAAACATAAATATTTCCCCAAAATCCCAAACTAAATGTACCTCCAAGGCCAGGTATGGTGGCTCACACATGTAATCGTAGTTCTCTGGAAGGCTGTGGCAGGAGGACCACCTAAGTTCAGGAATTTCAAATTAGCCTTAGAAGGAGCAAGAGAAAGACTGTGTACCTACAAAAAATAGAAAAATTAGTTAGGTGTGGTGGTACATGCCTGCAATCCCAGCTACTTGGGAGGCTGAGGCAAGAGGATCACTGGAACCCAAGAGTTTGAGGATGCAGTGAGCTATGATGATGTCACTGCACTCTAGCAGGGGTGACAGAGCAAGACTCTGCCTCCAAAATAAGAAAAAATGTATCTCCAATTCAAAGATGTCTTAGGTAGATTTCATTATATGTGTAATGACACCCCAAGCTATCCAGAATGAGGGGAAGCCACAAAAGAATGAATTACCTCCTAAATGCAAAATACAAATGTCTTCATATAGTGATTAAGAAAATGCCATGAAGGTTAAGTTGAGCAGTTCGATGAAAGTATTTCAGATTGTATATGAAGTCAGCACATTGTGCCCCATGATTGCACTAATGTACACAATTATGATTTAATAAAAATTTTTAAAAAAAGAATGAGTTACCTTAACTGTTAAAATATGACTATGGTTAAAATATTTTACATTTTATATGTAAAAATATAACTATGTAAATAAATTCAATGTCTCTCCCACAGGATTGGGAGGGAACATGCAAATGAAGGCCGCCTGATGATTCAGCTTCATTAACATCCCTGTATCATGCTAAGGGAGAAAAAAAAGAATAAAATATAAAATTATATTATTCCAAATTTATCAATATCTGTATACTTTCTCAGACTCTGATACTCAATTACTCTGATACTGTTCAAGCAGTTCAAGACAAGCATTAATAATGTAATAAATTGGCTAATTGTGAAAAAGCCACAAAGAGACTTCAGGGAAGATACATACTCAGAAAAGACCTAGGAACATCTTTAAGCCTTTATGATGATCTGACTAACAGAGGTCTTCTCCTGCACACAGCCAGTCTATAAAGACTTAGAGGGGTAGCTATTTTTTTTTCAAATGCCAATTTTCAACAAAAGATAAGACAAGTAAAGAAACAATAAAACAAAGCCCATTCATAGGAAGAAAATTAACCTCTAGAAGTTGCTCTTAAAGGCTTGCCAACAACATTTTAAAACAACAATGTTAAAAGCAAAGAAAAACACAGGTAAAGAACCAAAAGAAACCATGAAAATAATATATGAACAGGATGAAAATATCAACAAAGAAACAGAATTTATTTTAAAAAGACCAGACAGAAAATCTGCAGTTGAAAATTCAATATCTGAATTGAAAAGTTCACCAGAAGGGTTCAATAGCAGACACAAGCAGACAGGAGAAGGAAGGAATAAGTGAGCTGGTTGAAAGAGAATGACAAAGGGGGAATCTTAAAAGCAACAGAGAAAGCAACTTATCACATATATAGTGCCATAGTTTAAATATATGATCCTTTCACATAGGATCAGTGCCATAGTTTGAATGTATGATCCTTTCAAAACTCATGTTAAAGTTTCATTACCATTATAATGATTTTCCTGTTCCTCTCCATTGTTGGAAAATGTCTGATACATTTTTTTTTCTTTGGCATTGGTTTTGCCACTCTGCTGTTGAGCCTATCTGACACATTTCCTCATGCAGTGCCAATAGAGAGTGCAGGTTGTACTCTTTCTATTTCTCCACAAGCCGTGTGTTTTGATGTGAACAAGTCATTGTGCATTGTATTCACATGGTTGTGCTTATAGGAAAATGACCCACCCAAAATAAATAAGAACTGGAGAATGTGTGGATGGCAGAAAATTGGATTGGAAAGGGTTAAGATATGGGGAGATCTTTCAGATTGCTTATAGTTACTATGTAGCATCCTTTCATTTCCATTTGAGGGACTCCCTTTATTTCTCATTTCTTATAGAGTAGGTCTAGTAGTGACGAACTCCTTCATCCTGGAAAAAGTGCTGCATCCTCATTGCTGAATATGACTTCAAAGTACTCCCCTTGGCAGTTATGCAGTGACACCAGCACCTGTTCCACCCTTTCAAGCACTTTTTCTAGAATGAGTTCACAAACTTGTTTGCCAGGCTTTCATGCCATGACCATTCTGTGTCTAGTACCTCCAGAATAAACTAAACCCACTATCCTTCTGTAATATATTTAAAAATCATCCATTCTCCCCTAAAAACACATTTCCAATACCCATGAATACATATTCAACCTACCACATATACATAAAAATATGGACAAATAAAAGAATCAGCATTTTATCACTTTGGCTAATAATTTCACCTTGTGTTCTTTTGCAGGATTTAAAAGAAAAAAGCATAAAAATAATTATAAATATATAGTAATGGTTACAATATATACACATAAAGATGTGATTTGTAATATCAATAACAATGTGGCACATGGAGATATAAAGGAGTAGAAGTATTTGTGATTGGAATTAGATTAGTATCAATTTAAAATAGATTGTTACAAATTTAGGATGTTATATGTAAAGGTAAACACAAAGATAGTATCTATAGATTGCAAATGCAAACAAAAGGAAGTGAGAGGGGAATCAAAATATTTCATTACAAAAATCATCTAAACACAAAGGCAAAAAAGGAAGAAATGAGGGAAAAAACTGATAAGACATAAAGAAAACAAATAACAAAATGGCATTATTAAGTTCTTCTCTATCAATAATTACTTTAAATGTATATTTATTAAACTCTACAACTAAAAGACATGAATTGGAATAATGGACTTAAGAAAAAACAGGATTCATATCTAGGCTGTCTACAAGAGACTCACTTTAGATCCAAAGATAAAAACAGACTGAAAGTAAAAGAATGATACAAGATACCCCATCCAAATTATAATAAAAAGAGTTCAGAGTGAAGTGACTATACTAATACTAGAAAAAATAGACTTTTAGTCAAATACTATCACAATGTACATAAACATTATATAATGGTGAAAGAGTCAGTTTACTAAAATTAAAGTAATATACATACTTTACTGCATATAGAGTAGTCTCTAGGATAGACCTTATGTTAGGCTACATATAAGTCTTAGAAAATTTTAAAAGATTTAATTAATATAAAATATAAAATGTAATGAAATAAGAAATCAACAGAAGGAAAACTATTTTTTTTTTTTTGAGACAGAGTCTGACTATGTTGTCCTTATCCCAGCTATTTTCTTGTTGCAGGTGTCATTGTTCTTTAGCTGGCCTGGGCAGGACTTGAACCCACCAGCCTCAGTGCATGTGGTTGGTGCTGTAACCACTGTGCAATAGGTGCTAAGCCAGAAGGAAAACTATTAATAGGAAACTCCACACATATAGCAGTATCCAGCCATTGTTAATATAATTTTTCTTAGTACGTGGCTAGATACTTTCTAGACAGCCTTTATGTGGGAATCAAACAACACACCATTAAACAACCAATGGATCAGAGAGGAAATCACAAGTTAAAATAGAAAATATCTTGAGACAAAAGAAGTGAAAATACAATATACCACACTTATGAGATGCAGCATAAGCAGTTCTGAGAGGGAAATGTATAGCTGTAAATATGTACATTAGAAAAGAAGAAAGAGCTCAAATTAACAACCTAACCTTACACATTATTAATCATTAGAAAACGAATATAAACTGAACCCAAAGCTATCAGAAGGAAGGTAATAATAAAGATTAGGCCAGAAATAAATAGAAAATTTAAGAAACATTAAAAATCAACAGACCATATATTGGTTCTTTGAAAAGAACAAAATTAACAAAACCATGGTTCTCTGAAAAAAAAAAACAATTCTATAACTAGATTGCCTAAGGCAAAAGAGAGAAGACTAACTAAAATTTAAGATGAAAAAGATACTACTCCTGATATTACAGAAATAAAAAGAATAATATAGAAATGAAGGATAATATAGAAATATGAGTAATTGTATGCCAACAAATTGGATAATCTACATGAAATAGACAAAATACTAGAAAAACATAATCTACCAAAATTGAATCAAGAAGAAATAGAAAACCTGAAAAAATCTATAACTATGAGGTTGGACAATTAAGTACATGAATTCATCCTTGAAAAACTGGTGAATATCATTATGGTCACCTTCAAAGTACCCCTTGGAAAGCTATGCACTAACACCAGCCGATAGTCCACCCTTCGAAGTAATTTTGAAACTCTGCAATGGCCATCAGAGATGTCATCATACAAGGTCTCATAAATGAGTTTGCAAATTCATCCTGGAAGAAGTGCTTCATCCTCATTGTGGAATATCACTATGGTTGCCTTCAAATTGCCCCCCTTTGGAGCTAGGCACTGACACCAGCACCTATTCCACCCTTCAAATCACTTTTTTCTAGGATGAGTTCACAAACTTATTTGTCAGACTTTCATACAATGACAGCTCTGTGTCTAGTACCCCCAGAATAAACTAAACCCCATCGTGATTCTGTAATATACTAAAGACTCATCCATACTCCCTTGAAAACACATTTCCAATAACCATGAATATATATTCAACCTTCCACATATATTAAATACATACTGTATTTTAAATACATAAAACATATACATGATACAGAATACAGACACCCAACCTCCTACCTCCAAAACAGACATGAAGCCCTAAGATGGGTTAGTGCAAAGCATTCTACACTTGACAACTCAGCTCTATTCACAGACAGCCTTTACAAGTGTATGAGAAACACACTCCTCATACTCCTTAGTAAAACATATACACAGCAGTGAAACGTGCTCTGAATGCATACTCAGTGTGGGAGATGGATCACTGTGAAGAACAGTCATTGTCTTTTTCTTTCTCGTGGTTGTCTGAGAGAACCCCAGTCTGGTGAACTCAAGTATGACTTGCTTTGACCAATGAAATATGAGCAAAAATGCTATGTATACACTCTGAGCAGAAATATTCCCTTAGGTCCTGCCCACATGGGGCTACTACATCCATATACATCAAAGGTAAAGATGACTAGTAACTAATCAAAGATGACCAAGGGAGAAAATGTACTATATTTTTCCATGTATAATGCATGGAAATTATTGCCCAAAATTTTTGCCCAAAGTTTTGGGGGAAAAATAAGGATGTACATTATACATAAATAGTACACAGTACTAATTTTATAACTGTATCAATGTTTGTAATACTTTTATTTATGTGTTAAAAGTGTAAATCTAGAAAGCAATAACAGTTTCTGTATACAAAATAACACCCTGGAATATAATAATCAGTTTCGTTGAACTTACAACAAACTTGCAACAAAAGCATTTTCAGGTAGGACTCCTTTAGGTAGGAGCTAGCAATCTAGCTAATATTTTTACAAAATTCCTTTATGATACAAAAAACAAGTACATAAATATGAACCAATAATTTTGAATTAAAAACTAAAACAAAGGATGTTTTTCCTAATCCCTAAGTGCATTTACTAGAAACCAGCCTTTGAAACAGCTGTATACAACCATGAACTCACACAAGTTTTATCCTACTAGAATTCAATACATGCTTCACATATCCTCATTCTCCTCAAATACACATACACACTTCTTAAAAAAATACTCTGAATATCCACATAAACCACCTAAACACTGTTATACATACACCTTACCCAAAAGGGCCCTCACATTATACACAAAACTCCAACCCCACCACAAACATGTATGGCTTTCCAATTTCCCTAATACATACACAGCCTCCTACACCACCAAAATTGACACATACAAACTCCAAATCTGCACACACAAAGACACACTACCTTAAAAACACACACACACACACACACACATACACTCCCAATAACCCTAAACACACACATGCATTTTTCTTCTACCCTCTAAATGTAAATGAAGAGATGAACTGAAGTTAAACAGGGTTAGGCTGAGATGGAAATGGCATCTACCACCTAGATCCCTCCTTGATGAAGTACTTATTTTACTAGCTGCTGGGAAGCTTCTGGAAGACAGCCTTGGCTGTCAGCCCCTCCAGCATTTGCTTCAGCTATGGAGAGAACCTTCGCTGAGTTCTCACCGGAGTTCTAGGGAGGCTTTGTATTCAGTGGTGACAGGAGAAGGAGGTGATAAAGCAGCTGACTGAGAACAGTTCGATAGAAACATTTTTGGTCAGGTGAGATTTTTCCACTTTGTTCTTAAAATAAAACATCATACTAATGAATTATCTTAGAGACCTAATCCATTCCAAGACAATATTCTTTGATTACTTCATTCAACAATTATTTATCAAGGACTAACAAACAAGCTGGAGACCACCACTCTTGTGAATATTACATCCTATTGGAGGAAACAGACAATAAACAAATAATGTACCATGGTACATACATATACACACACTTTCTTGGAGATGTTCAGCCAGCAATTAGATTAAGAAACCCGGGCTCTGTGGAAAGAACAGAAGTGCTACAGATACAGAATTGAAGAAAAGTAAAATGAAGAGACAAGATTCCTTCTTATAAAACAATTTCTACTGCTGTTTCCCCACCCCCCCCTCACAGGATACCTGCAATTTTGGCCCAAGGTACATATTCATTTTCAGGTCTTTCAGTTATCTATTGTGGCAATTATGTAGAAAAAAAGATGAATGGAAAACTCAACAAATTAAAACCATAAGCTCAGGTCAACCATTTGAGTGTCAGTGATTTGGGCTGGGCTTTGATGGATGGTCCTTCTGCTCCAGTCTGTGCTCACTTGCATAACTGGGACACTCAGCTCTCCCAGGCCACATTCTGCAGCAGGCTGGCCTGACCATGTCCTACATTGATGGCAGGAGAACAAGGGGAAGACCTCAAGATAAGTCCAGTTGAGATCACAGTCAGAGTGGGTTGGAGGCTATGCTGAATCACATGGTACAGGGCAAGGATGAAGTGAGGTAAGGAATTCAGGTCATTTCTGCCTGAATTAGGTGTAGACTCTGAGGGACAACTTTTATCCAATAGTAGGTTATTCTTTTTGGACTATGGGAAAAACCAAAACCACTTTCTCCCTGTTTATATTCCTTCATTCTCTGTTGCCTCCTTGGTGCGGACCTTCTGATAAGGCTCTGGAGGACTTTAAGGTGAACAGGTTGGCTCCCTCTGCCTGATACTTCAACCCTGTAAGAAACAGGTTTAAAGGATTAATTTGCTATAGGAGTTGAGGCTGTGGTTTTATGAGCAACAACAGGGAGCCCAGGGTTATCAGAAGAAATGGGAAGAGGCCCTGAACTATGAAAATGGCAGTTATGTTCCATATAAACTAATAATCATGCTAGCTAACAGGCTGAATACTTACAATATACCATTCACTACCCCACACATGTTGTATATATTAATGCTGATTTTCATAACCCTGTAGGGTTACATTAAGATTCTCATTTTCAACTCAGTGCCCATAGCACAGTGGTTACAGCACCAGCCACAAACACCAAAGTTGGCAGGTTCAAACCCGGCCCAGGCCTACTAAAAAACAATGACAACTGCAACAAAAAATAGCCCGGCATTGTGGTGGGTGCCTGTAGTCCCAGCTACTTGGGAGGCTGAGGCAAGAGAATCACTTGAGCCCAAGAGTTTCAGGTTGCTGTGAGATGCCACAGCACTCTACTCTGGACAACATAGTGAGACTCTGTCTCAAAAAAAATTCTCATTTTATAGATAATAAAGCTGAGGTTCATAAAGATGCTTGCCCAAAGTCACAAAGATAACACAATATACACTCAGGCCTGCAGAATGTGAGCTGGCAGTCTGGTTCCAAAGCTGTATCCTTGCCCTGATCCACTGATCCAGGCTGCTCTTTTAGGAACTTCCTAGACCATGTGAGGATGATGAATACAGAGAAGACTCTTCATAAGGGAAGTGACACCTCCATTATCTCTCATGAGGATGAAGCTCCCCCAACACTGAGAGGTCCCCATGGGTGTGGATACCCTCAAGCTGGCCTGAGTCAGTGTCAGTTGTCAATGTGGCAACAGTCTCCTCACTGCACTTCATCTCTACTGCCTGCTTCCCACACTGGGCCTTGGCATATGTGTTTGGGCTCCCTGCAACCACACGTACCCCCACCTCTGACTAGGTCACTGGGGTATTGCCAGAGAAGAAACCCTGTGCACCATAGTGTATTTGGTGCTCAAAAGATAGGTGAGTAAATGCTTGGCCCATGGGAAGGAATGAGACCACAAGTCACAAGCTGACACTCTTTCAGTGTTTCCTGTTACTTGCAGCTATAAGAGATGAGTCTGGGCAAGGCAGGAAGGACTGGTCTCCTGTGTTATAGATGGGGGGAATTCATATCTCCTGACTTGTTTGTCCCACCTCTTCCTGCAGGTCAAAGCCTGCCTTCAGCTCCATTCCTGATCTTGACTCTCTCTGCTCTGTGTGTAGTGTCTGTTGAGCCCATTCTACCTTGGCTAGGTTGTGCATGCTGAGTCTCCTTTTTCTGGCCCTCTGATCATAACCTCCTCCCACTGATTTCAAGCTCTAACAGCAGACATGAGAATAGCCTCTCCTAAAGGTATGGTTTCTATGTGGTTGCACTGCCACCTTCTGGGTGTCCTTAGATTTACCACTGGGTCACTATATGGTCCTAAGACTCCCTATACCCATGTGGCCTGAAATGGGTACAGATTCTTCTTTCCATCAACTTTCCTGGGAATCAGAAGAGTTGGGGGCTTCTATGGGCCTGGAATGAGGGACACTTAGTACATAGCTGAGTATTTGATCTTTCCAGGGAGAGAGGCAACAACAGTGCAGGGTATGTTCTATGATATACACCCTCAAAAAGAAGTGACCCCAGAGCAATCAGCTCAGTCCAACCTCAGCCATCCCAGCAACTTCTATTCATGCAAGCAGTGAGACATGTTCAGTGCTGAGTCAAGATCCTGAGATATACCTGTTCTTCTTCCCCCAAACTCGGAAACCAGACTTCCCATTTCAAAATAAAAGACCAAAACCCCAAGATTGACCCTATATAAATTATAGTACATTTTTTATTTAAATATATAATGTTTTAAAATATAAAAACAGGCTAGATGAAGTGGCTCACCTCTGTAATCTTAGCACTTTGGAAGGCTGATGTGGGCAGATTGCTTGAGACCAGGAGTTTGAGACCAGCCCAAGCATGAGTGAGACCCCATTTCCATAAAAAATAGAAAAATTAGCCAGTCATTTGGTGCATGACTGAAATCCCAGCTCTTTGGCAGGCTGAGGCAGAAGGCTTGCTTGAGTCCAGGAGCTTAAGGTTATAGTGAGCTATAATGCCACTGCACTCCAGTCCCATCAATATAAAGAGAGTCTGTCTCAAAAGAAAAAAAAAAAAACATAATAGTAGACAGAACTCATTCTACCAATGAAACACAATGCAATTAGTACAATGTATGGTCATTATGTTAGGGTAGGACATGAGGGAGGCTATGAAAGGCCCTAGGAATTCATTTATTCAACAAGGAAGCAGTTATTGGAAGAGTCAAAAAAATGATGTTGACATGTTTTATTATAGGCAGGGGGATTCACTGTGAAAGAAAAGGCCAGAAGGGAGCTAAACATAAGGAGCAAGACCTGGAAATTCTTGGGTAGGTTCGAGGGAGGAGGCAGCAGCTGTGGGCTCAGCTGGTGTCTACCTTGATCACATGACTCTCTCTGGAGGCCTTGTAGTTTTTCTTGGACATGGAGGATACACCAGAAGATCCCATTCATAAACAAATGACTGAGATGTCAGAAATTGAATTCAGAATTTGGATTGCAGATAAGATTAAAAGAATAGAGATAAAGTTGGAGTTAGAAATTCAAGGAGCATTTCAAAAGTTGCCTCAAGAATTCAATGAATTTGAAGACAAAATCGTCAAAGATTTTTGACACATTGAGACAAGAACTTGCAGCCCTCAAAGATCTGAGAAATACAGTAGAATGCTTCAGTAACAGAATGGAGCAGGCAGAAGAAAGGATTTCTGACATTGAAAACAAAGCTATTGAACACTCCAAAATGCTCAAAGAGGAAGAGAAGTGGAGAGCAAAAATGGATCATTCTCTCAGAGAGCTCTGGGATAATTTGAAGAAAATTAATATTCACCTTATAGGAATTCCAGAAGGCAACAAGGTGGCTTCAAAGGGCCCAGATACCCTACTCCATGAAATAATCAAAGAGAACTTCCCAGACATGCCAAGAGATTCTGAAATTCAGATAGCAAACAGTTTTAGAACCCCCACATGACTCAATCTAAATAAGAAATCACCCCGACACATTATAATTAACTTTGTCAATGTTAATATAAAGGAGAAAATTCTGCAAGCAGCCATATGTAAGAAAACCATAACCTACAAGGGGAAGAATATTAGAATGACTGCAGATCTCTCTGATCAAACCTTTCAAGCTAGAAGAGAGTGGTCATTGACTTTAAATCTCCTAAAACAAAATAATTTTCAACCCAGGATCCTGTATCCAGCTAAACTGAGTTTCCTTTATGATGGAGAAATTAACTACTTTAATGACATTCACATGTTGAAGAAATTTACCATAACTAAACCAGCTATCCAGGATATTCTCAGACCTATCCTCCATAAGGACCAGCACAATCCTCTACCACCAAAGTGAACTCACTCAGAAATTTTTGGTCAAATTCCAACTTCCACAGTAGTGAGAGGATTAAAAATGTCCACTGGACTTTTGAAAAACTCAATACCCAAAAATCTACCAGGCTTATCAATATTCTCAATTAATATGAATGGTTTAAATTGTCCTCTAAAGAGGCACAGGTTGGCTGACTGGATACAAAAACTCAGGCCAGACATCTGCTGAATACAAGAATCTCATCTTACCTTAAAAGAGAAATATAGACGCAGGGCAAAGGAATGGTCATTTATACTCTAGGCAAATGGAAATCAGAAAAATTAGATGTTGCAATTTTATTCACAGATACAATAGGCTTTAAACAAACATAAGTAAGGACAGATAAGGACACTTTATATTTATTAAGGGTAATACTCAACATGATGAGATTTCAATTATTAATATTGATGTACCCAACCAGAATGTGCCTCAATTTATAAGAGATACTCTAACAGACTTGAGCAACTTGATTTCCTCCAGCACCATAATAGTCAGAGATTTTAACACTCCTCTGGCAGTGTTGGATAGATCCTCCAATAAGAAACTCAGCAAAGAAATTTTAAATTTAAACTTAACCATTCAACAATTGGATTTAACAGACATCTACAGAACATTTCATCCTAACACAATTTATGCACATTCTTCTCACCAGCCCATGGATCATCCTCCAAAATTGATCACATCTTAGGTCACAAGTCTAACCTCAGCAAATTTAAAAGAATAGACATTATTCTTTGCATCTTCTTGCACTATCAAGGAATAAAAGTTGAACTCAGTAATAACAGGAATCTGCGTACTCATACAAAAACATGGAAACTAAATAACCTTATGCTGAATGATAGCTGGATCAAAGTCAAGATTAAGAAAGAACTTACCAAATTTTTGGAACAAAATAATAATGAGGACACGAATTACCAGAATCTCTGGGATACTGCAAAGGCAGCCCTAAGAGGGAAATTTATGCCACTGCAAGCCTTCCTCAAGAGAACAGAAAGAGAGGAAGTTAACAACTTAATGGGACATCTCAAGCAACTGGAAAAGGAAGAACATTCCAACCCCAAACCTAGCAGAAGAAAAAGAAATAACCAAAATTAGAGTAGAATTAAATGAAATTGAAAACAAAAGGATTATACAACAGATCAATAAATCTAAAAGTTGTTTTTTTGAAAAGGTCAATAAAATAGATGAAACTTTGGCTAACCTAACCAGGAAAAAAAGAGTAAAATCTCTAATTACATCAATCACAAATGGCAAAGACAAAATAACAATGGACTCCTCAGAAATTAAAAAAATCCTTAATGAATATTACAAGAAACTCTACTGTCAGAAATACAAAAATTTGGAGGAAATACACCAATACTTCGAAGCACACCACCTTCCTAGACTTAGCCAAAATGAAGTAGAAATGTTGAATAAGCATGTATCAAGTTCTGAAATAGCATCAACTATACAAAATCTCCCTAAAAAAGAAAAGCCCAGGACCAGATGGCTTCACATCAGAATTCTACCAAACCTTTAAAGAGGAACTAGTACCTATATTACTTAAACTTTTCCAAAATATAGAAAAAGAAGGAATACTACCCAGCACATTCTATGAAGCAAACATCACCTTGATTCCAAGGAAAAGACCCAACAAGAACAGAAAATTATAGACCAACATCACTAATGAATATTCATGCAAAAATATTCAATAAGATCCTAACAAACAGAATCCAGCAACACATCAAACAAATCATACACCATGACCAAGTGGGTTTTATCCCAGGGTCTTAAGGCTGGTTCAATAGACATAAATCTATAAGTATAATTCATCACATAAACAAACTAAAAAACAAAGACCATATGATTCTCTCAATAGACGCAGAAAAAGCTTTTGACAATATCCAGCATCCTTTCAGGATCAGAACACTTAAGAAAATGGGTATAGAAGAAATATTTCTTAAACTGATAGAGGCCATCTACAGCAAACCCACAGACAATATCATATTGAAGGGAGTTAAATTGAAATCATTTCCACTCAGATGAGGAACCAGGCAAGGTTGCCCATTGTCTCCACTACTTTTCAACATTGTAATGGAAGTCTTAGCCATCGCAATTAGGCAAGAAAAGGTAATCAGGGATATCCATATAGGGTCAGAAGAGAACAAACTTTCACTCCTCACAGATGATATGATTGTATATTTTGAAAACACCAGAGATTCTACTACAAAACTCTTAGAAGTGATCAAGGAATACAGCAGCATCTCGGATTACAAAATCAACACTCATAAATCTGTAGCCTTTATATATACCAACAATAGTCAAGCTGAAATAACAGTCCAGGACTCTATTCCATTCACAGTAGTGCCAAAGAAGATGAAATATTTGGGAGTTTACCTAACAGAGGACACGAAAGATCTCTATAAAGAGAACTATGAAACTCTAAGAAAAGAAATAGCTGAAGATGTTAACAAATGGAAAAACATACCATGCTCATGGATGGGAAGAATCAACATTGTTAAAATGTCCATACTACCCAAAGCAATATACAATTTTAATGCAATCCCTATTAAAGCTCCACTGTCATACTTTTAAAGATCTTGAAAAAATAATACTTCATTTTATATGGAATCAGAAAAACCTTGAATAGCCAAGACATCACTCAGTAATAAAAACAAATCAGGAAGAATCATGCTACCAGACCTCAGATTATACTATAAGTCAGGTGTCCTCAAACTTTTTAAACAGGGGCCAATTCACTGTCCCTCAGACAATTGGAGGAACAGATTATAGTTTTTAAAAAAAAAAAACAAACTATGAACAAATTCCTATGAACACTGCACATTATCTTATTTTGAAGTAAAAAACAAAATGGGAACAAATACAATTCATGCCAACTCATGTGGCCCGCGGGCCATAGTTTGAGGACCCCTGCTAAGTCAATAGTGATCAAAACGGCATGGTACTGGCACAACAACAGAGAGGTATATGTATGGAACAGAATAGAGAACAAAGAGATAAACCCAGGTACTTACCATTATTTGATCTTTGACAAGACAATTAAAAACATTCAGTGGGGAAAAGACTCCCTATTTAACAAAGTGCTGGATGAACTGGCTGGCAACCTGTAGAAGACAGAAACTGGACCCACACCTTTCACCATTAACTAAGATAAACTCTCACTGGGTTAAAGATTTAAACTTAAGACACGAAACTATAAAAATACTAGAAGGAAGTGCAGGGAGAACACTTGAAGAAATTGACCTGGGTGAATATTTTATGAGGAAGACCCCCCAGGCAATTGAAGTAACACCAAAAATCCATTACTGGGATCTGATCAAACTAAAAAACTTCTGAATAGCCAAAATCACAGCAAGTAAAGCAAGCATACAGCCCTCAGAATGGGAGAAGATAATTGCAGGTGTGTCTCTGACAAAGTTTTAATAACCAGAATACACAGAGAACTCAAAAGTATTAGCAAGAAAAGAACAAGTAATCCCATCTCAAGGTGGTCAAGGGACTTGAAGAGAAACTTCTCTGAAGAAGACAGGTGCAAGGCCTACAAACACATGAAGAAATGTTCATCTTCCAGAGAAATGCAAATCAAAACCACTTTGAGATACCATCTAACCTCAATAATATTAGCCCACATCACAAAATCCCAAAACCAGAGATGTTGGCATGGATGTGGAGAAAAGGGAACACTTCTACACTGATGATGGGTATGCAAACTAATATGTTCCTTTTGGAAAGAAGTTTGGAGATTACATAAGGACCTAAAAATAGACCTGCCATTCGATCCTTCAATTCCTCTACTAGGTATATGTCCAGAAGACCAAAAACCACTTTATAACAATGATATTTGCACCAGAATGATTATTGCAGCCCAATTCATAATTGCTAAGTCATGGAAGAAGCCCACATGCCCATCGACACATGAATAGATCAATAAATGTATACCATGGAATATTACACAGCATTAAACAAAGACAAAGACTTTACCTCTTTCATGCTTACAAGGATGGAGCTGGAACATATTCTTCTTAGCAAAGTATCTCATGAATGGAAGAAAAAGTATCCAATGTACTCAGCCCTATTATGAAACCCAAGAAGAAAGGGAAAGAGGAGAGAGAGGGGAAGGGAGAGGGGAAAATGAGTGGAGGGAAGGTAATTGGTGGGAACACAACTATGCTGCATTTTACAAGGGTACATGTTAAATTTACTAAGTGTAGAGTATAAATGTCTGAATAACTAAGAAAATGTGGTGAAGGCTATGTTAACTAGTTTGATGAAAATATTTCAAATGGTAAATTAAATCAGCACATTGTACCCCATAATTGCATTAATGTACACAGCTATGATTTAATAAAAAAAAGAAATTATGGAAATTACATAAAGGAAATTTAGACTATGAATGGCAAAAACCATAAAGGGAATTGAAGTGAAAGTGGAAAACCACCAAAAGGAAATCCAAAAGCTGACCCAGAAATTATGAAAGACATGATGAAATTAGAAAGGATGTATCAGAACTTAAGAAATTGAAGGAGTTACTCAGGGAACTTAATGATGCAGTGGAAAGGATCAATAACAGATTAGACCATGAAGAAGAAAGAGTCTCAGAGTTAGACATAAGGCTCTTAAGTTACCTCAGGCATTTAAGGAGGCAGAAAGAAGAGAGTAAAAGCAGAACAAACACTCACAGAATTATGAGAAATCAAGAAGTCTTCAAATATACAAATTATAGGTGTCCCTGAAGAAGCAGAAGAATGACCCAAAGGAATGGAAGCCCTACTGGAGGATATCATAAATAAAAATTTCCCAAGCATCACCAAAGATTCTGATACACTTCTTTTAAATAGATTGAATACCAATATGTCTCAATACAAACAGAGCATCTCCTAGACTTACTGATGGAATCTGGCCAAGGTCAAAATGAAAGAGAAAATTCTGCAAGTCACCAGAAGTAAGCCCCAATTGACCTAGAGCAGTGGTTCTCAACCTCCCTAAAGGGCCATGGCCCTTTAATACAGTTCCTGTGGGTTGTGACCCACAGGTTGAGAACTGCTGACAAATCCATCAGGGTGACAGCAGACTTTTCTAAAACTCTTAAATAAAACTTGTCAACCCAGAAGAGAATGGTCATTTACCTTTAATCTTCTTAAACAAAAGAACTTTCAGACCAGGATTCTGTACTCTGACAAACTAAGCTTACAACTGATGGAGAAATAAAATATTTTGCTGACATGCAAATATTGAGGAAATTCGCCACAACAAGATCAGCTCTACAGGAAATACTCAGACTCATTCTCCCCACTGATCATCACAATGGATCTCCAGCAAAGTACATACCCAGAAACTAAAGAATAAAACATAGGTTCCACAATGACACAACAGATAAAACCAAGCAATAGACCTTCACAAAATGAAATGACCAGAACTCCACCATATTTTTCAATTCTTTCAATAAATGTCAATGGCTTGAATTCTCCACTGAAGAGGCACAGGCTGACTGAATGGATAAAAAAGCACAAGCCATCCATGTGCTACATTCAAGAAACCATGAAAGACAAAACAAGACTCAGTTTGGAAAACAATATTTCTGGCAAATGGAAATCAGAGGAAAGGAGGGATAAGGCAAGTTTACGTTCAGATACAAGTGGATTTAAAGCAACAAAAGTAAAGAAAGACAAAGATCGTCACTACACAAGGGACCAATACAACAAAAGAATATTTCAATTCTAAATACATATTCATCCAACTTAAATACCCCCAAATTTATGAAACGGCCCTAATTGGTTTGAACAACATAATATCCTACAACACCATAATAAATAGAGACTTTAACACCCCTCTGACAGAACAAGACAGATCCTCTAAACAGAAACTAAACAAAGAAACAAGGGACTTAAATGCAACCCTACAGCAATTTGGCTTAATAGACACATAGAGAACACACCATCCCATAGCTCAAGAGTATATATTCTTCTCATCAGCCCATATATCATATTCCAAAATTGATCATATCCTAGGATACAAATCAAATCTCAATAAAATTAAAAGAATTGAATTTTTATCTCATATCTTTTCAGACCACAGGGAATAAATGTAGAACTCAATTCCAACAAAAACCTTAGGCCCTGTGCAAAGTAATGGCAACTAAACAACCTTATGCTGAATGACACTTGGGTTAAGGAGGGCATAAATGAGGAAATTACTAGATTTCTGAACATAATGATAAAGAAGCCACAACCTACCAAAATCTGTGGAATACAGCAAAAGCACTCCAAAGAGGGATATTTATAGCATTAGATGCCCACATCCAAGAGCACACATCAACAACCTAATGAATCATCTCAAGGAAATGGAAAAGGAAGAGCAATCCAAAATCTATCAGAGAAAATAAATAACCAAAATTTAATCAGAAATAAATGAAATTGAAAGCAAAAAAATTATTCAGACAATTAATAAAAGAAAAAGTTCTTTGAAAAGATAAACAAAAATTGATAAGCCTTTGGCCAGATTAACTAGAAACAGAAAAGATCTTGAATTACCTCAATCAGAAATGAAAAAGTGGAAATAACAACAGATATCGTGGAGATACAAGAGATTATCTCTGATTACTACAAAAAACTAATGTCCAGAAATTAGACAACATGGAATAAATGGAATTAGACACCTGGAATCACACAACTTCCCTAGACTTAAGCAGGAAGAAATTGATCTTTTGAACAGATGAATATCATGCACCAAAATTGATAAACAGTAAAAAAACTCTCAATAACAACAAAAAAAAGCCCTGGACCAGACAGCTTCACAACAGAATTCTACCAAACCTTCAAAATAGAGCTTGTATCTATGTTGAAAAACCTATTACAAAACAGTGAGAAGGAAGGAACCTTCCCCAACATGGTCTATGAAGCAAACATCACTCTGATAACCCAAACCAAGAAAGGACCCAACTGAAAAGAGAAACTACAGAATTTAACTAATGAATGTCAATGCAAAAATACTCAATAAGATCTTAGCAAATAGAATACAGCTACACATTAAAAAATTAAACATCACAATGAAGTAGGTGTCATCCCAGGGATAAAAGGTGGTTTTAACATATGCAAATCCGTAAATGTAATTTACCACATTAATGGAAGAAAAACAAAGACTATATGATCTCAATAAATACAGAAAAAGCATTTGACAAAATTCAGGAAAATTCCTTTTCTAACAAGAACATTTAAGAATACAGGTATGGATAGCACATTTCTTAAATTCATTGAAGCCAACTATGGCAAACACATAGCCAATATCATACTGAATAGAATAAAACTGAAAGCTTTTTCACTTAGAACTGGAAAGAGACAAGGATGTCTACTATTGCCCCTAATATTCAACATACTTCTGGAAGTTTAAGCAAATGCCATCAGGCAAGAGAAGGATATTAAGGATAGGCAGAGGAGTCAAATGCTCACTCTTTGCAGATAATGTGATCTTATACTTAGAAAAATCTAGACATTCAATCACAAGACTCCTGGAAGTGATTGAGAAATATAGTAATGTCTCAGGGTATAAAATCAACATCTGCAAATCAGTAGACTTTGTATACCCCAATAACAGTCAAGCTAAGAAGGAAATCAAGGACACAATACCCTTTAAAGCAGCTTTAAAGAAAATAACCTGAGAATATACCTCACAAAGGAGATGAAAGATCTTTACAAAGAGAATTTTGAAACCTTAAGAAAAGAAATAGCAGAAGACATTAACAAATAGAAGAATATACCATGCTCTTGGCTGGGAAAAATCAACATTGTTAAAATGTCTATACTACCCAAAGCAATCTATATATTTAATGTAATCCCCATTTAACTACCAAAAGTATACTTTGAGAACTGGAAAAAAATCATTCTTCATTTTGTGTGGAACCAAGGCAATGCTTAGTAATAAAAACTAAGCCAGAGGAATCACTCCACCAGATTTCAATTTATACTACAAGTCCACAGCATTGAAAACAGTATGGTATTAGCACAAAAAATAGAGATATAGACATGAGGAACAGAATAGAAAATCTAGAGATGAAACAAGCCATTTATCACCATCTTATCTTCAATAAACCAAAAAGAAGTATACATTGGACACAAGAGTACATATTCAATAAATGGTACTGGGAGAACTGGATAATCACATGTAAAAGACTGACACTGGACCTTTCAACCACTTATAAGAATTGACTCAGATGGATAAAACATTTAAATCTAAGAAATAAAATGGTAAAAATCCTGGAAGACAGCATCGGAAAAACTCTTGATGATGTTAGTCTAGGGAAATATTTTATGAAGAAGACTTCTGTGGCAATCACAATAACAACAAAAATAAACACTTCTGCATTGCTGGTGGGAATGCAAACTAATATGTTCCTTTTGGAAAGATGTTTGGAGAATACTTAGAGATCTAAAAATAGACCCGCCATTCAATCCTTTAATTCCTCTACTATGTATATATCCAGAAGACCAAAAATCACTTTATAACAAAGATATTTGTACCATAATGTTTATTGCAGCCCAATTCATAATTGCTAAGTCATGGAAGAAGCCCAACTGCCCATTGACCCAAGAATGGATTAATAAGTTGTGGTACATGTATGCCATGGAATACTATGCAGCCTTAAAGAAAGATGGAGACTTTACCTCTTTCATGTTTACATGGATGGAGCTGGAATATATTCTTCTTAGCAAAGTATCTCAAGAATGGAAGAAAAAGTATCCAATGTACTCAGCCCTACTAT